>WAAF01006664.1:879-28911 GCA_013400475.1 Tricholaema leucomelas
TCTTCACAGAGAGAGTGATTGGCATTGGAATGGGCTGCCCAGGGAGGGGGTGGAGTCACCGTCCCTGGGGGGGTTCAAGAAAAGCCTGGATGAGGCACTTAGTGCCATGGTCTGGTTGACTGGATAGGGCTGGGTGCTAGGTTGGACTGGATGATCTTGGAGGTCTCTTCCAACCTGCTTGATTCTATGATTCTATGATTAACTGGCAGGGAGAGGAACATATATTGAAAGTGCTGACAAGTATTTTGCGGGAGGAGTGCTTTGTGCAAAGAAATAATATAACCAGCATGGGAAAGAGTCTGTAACATGGAAAGGTTATTTTCACAAACTGGGACTTTAAAATGAGGACACAGCTCTGCTGATCTGAGTGAGCATAAAGTATGGCAGCATTTCCAAAGGGTGAAACGTTCATAAAGACTTACGTGACTTGTAAACTTTCTGCTGTTAGATTATTCCACATGATCTCATTAGCTTGCAGGTTTTCATTTTCTTCTAATAAAGATGTATCAAACTCTATTTCTTGTTCAACAACTTCTGATGACCTAAGTCAGTAAGTAAATATTGTGTTTTTCAAAACTGGCTCATAACTTTCAGCAGATCATGAAGCAAATAATTATGGTTTTAATTATTTCAATAACTACGTCGCATACAAAAATCAAAGGTAGCAAATGGATCTTCTTTTTCCTTCTAATAAAGGAACATTTTCCTTTACATCCTACCAGATAATAAAATGGCATACCATTTTTTAACTCAAGATCACATCATTATGAAGTTTCTCGAAGGGTATTGATGTGAGTGCACTTAGCTGATCCTGATAACAAATATGCTCATGACAATTGCCAATTCACACATAACCATGGAAAAGATAATGCAAGACGTCACAGGACTATTTCTGCATACACTAATAAGAGTAACAGTTTAATAAATGGTAAATCTGGTTTGCTTATAAAGTAAAAATCTTTCTTGCGCTATTTGCATACTCTGTAGCCTCGTACACTGCTGGGCCTGCCACAGCTGCAAAACACGCAGAGGTACCTAGAGTTTACTTTAAACTAGAATTTGGACAGTAAGAGAAATAAAGGAGAGAAACTTAAGCCCAGAATGCAAACTACATCCAAATACAGAGTAAGTTAGTTCGCTCTAAGTCTGGGCTGTCATGTATAGTCTGCTGCCAGCACCAAAGTCTTCATATGCAATAACAGTTATGTGTAATTTTGTTTTTCTAGTGTCAGAAAAGGGATGGATAGTCAAAGAAATGATCAGGTCAAAACCGATGACTTTCAGCTAGCTTTCTGTGCACGCAAGCAGAAAAATATTCAAGGCAAGATAAAGTTTTGCAAGTAACAACGTAAAGGAATCAAACAGAAACCAATTAATCTCTGATTCTCAAGCACTGCTGCAGCTTAATGCAGGATTTCTCAGAAGAAAAAAAAAACAACATGATTAAAATGCATACCTGTGAGTATCTATGAAGTCATTATACTCAGTGTTAGGGTCTATCTGTTCAACCGAGGTCTGGATCTCTTTATGGACATTCACAATTTCTTCTGTTACCAGACTGGTGATCTGGCTGTACTCATCCAAGATTCCTTTCCTAGAGAGGAAAAAAACAATTCTAGTGTATAACACGTCACTGAAGGCATAGAGGGCATTGAAGATGCTTCAAAATTTCCATTTGCTTTTCCTACAAACTTGTATTGCTACTGGCTAAGAAGTGAAAAAAGACAACATATTACTCAAAGACATATCAGATCAACTGCGACCCTTTCTTTACAGCTTGGCTATGAGAGGTCTTTCTAAAGAGAGATGTTGAGGTGCTGGAACGTGCCCAGAGAAGGGCGACAACACTGGTGAAAGGCCTGGAACACAAAGCCTATGAGGAGAGGCTGAGGAAGCTGGACTTGTTTAGCCTGGAGAAGAGGAGGCTCAGGGGTGACTTCATTGCTGTCTACAACTACACCAAGGGAGGCTGTAGCCACATATGGGTTGGTCTCTTCTGACAGACAACCAGCAACAGGACAAGGGGACACAGTCTCAAGTTGTGCTGGGGGAAGTATAGTCTGGATGTTAGGAGGAAGTTGTTGGCAGAGAGAGTGGTTGGCATTGGAATGGGCTGCCCAGGGAGGTGGTGGAGTCACTGTCCCTGGAGGTGTTCAAGAAAAGCCTGGATGAGGCACTTAGTGCCATGGTCTAGTTGACTGGATAGGGCTGGGTGCTAGGTTGGACTGGATGATCTTGGAGGTCTCTTCCAACCTGGTTGATTCTATGATTCTAAATCATGTTCCTTGTATTGATTTCAGTGCATCTACTTGCAGGATAGCTAAACAAAAAAAACTGTAGAGATTACAAGGAAGAGGAATGTATATCATCATCCTGATGATGCTACTCTTCATGAAGGACTTAACTGTGCTTGCTATAACCTACACTAAAGCTTTTAATGCCTTGACTGACAAAATAAGCAACTTCTGGCATAATGTGAGTCACAAAATAGTCTACATTTCCTTCAAAAAAACAGTTTATTTTTTATCTTTTTATATATTTTATGGTATGTTATTCAGACAATAATAAATCACATAGTAGCATATATTTACAAGAGGAAGCAGGATCAAGCAAGAATTCCTATTACAAAATTCAAGTCACTCAGCCTTGTCTTTCAAAAAGAAAGGGAATCAGTGTAATTACAAAAAAATAATAATCACCATCACCAACAGCAATCTTAACCTACATTTCTTCAACTTTACCAAACTAACTCATCAGCAAAAACAGAATTAAGGAAGTATGTTTCACAAATCTCTGAGCTACACCAGAAATCTTCTGAGCCGCATCAAGCTCTACACCAGAAATCACCACCTCTGTTTGTACAACAAATAATAAAAAAGTCATTTTCTACTGCATTCAGATCTCATGAAAAATGACTATGAAGTGACAAAAGTACTTTTTACAGATTTTTCCTCCAGCCATAGAAGAGGTGACTAGGTTCAGTAGATTCTTGTACTATCATAAAATTCTTCAGTGAAAGAGGAATTTTCCTATCTCATGATTCTGAAAAATTCACCCCAATTACAGAGCAGAAATTTAAGTGTAACCTTTTCCTGGGATTTTACATGCAAGATTAAGATTTAGAGACTACTGGAAAGGTCTATTTCATTTCAGTACCTGCACCAGAATCAAAGGACTTAAATATGGTTGTTCACACAGCAACTAATGGTGATCATAGAATCACAGAATGTTAGAGCTTAGAAGAGACCTCAATGAGATCAGCTGAGTTCAGTTCCCCTGCCAAAAGCAGGATCACCTAGGGTAGTCTGCACAGGAATGCATCCAGGCAGGTTTTCAAAGCCTTCAGAGAGGGAAACTTCATAACCACCCTGGGCAGCCTGTTCCAGTGCTCCATCACTCCCACTGTAAAGAAGTTTCTCATCACGTTGAAGTGAAACCTTCTATGTTCAAGTTTGCATCCTTTGTTCCTTGTCTTATTCCTGCACACAACGGGAAAGAGATTGGACCCATCCACTTGACATCCACCCCTCAGATATTTATAGACACTCATCAGATCTCCTCTCAGTCTTCTCCAGACTAAATAGCCCCAGGTCTCTCAGTCTCTGTGCACAGGGGAGATCCTCAAGTCTCCCAGTCATCCTCATGGATCTCTGCTGGACTCTCTCCAGCAGGTCCCTGTCTTTCTTGAATTGGGAAGCCCAAAACTGGACACAATACTACAGGCGTGGTCTTGCTAGGGCAGAGTACAGGGGGCAAAGAACCTCCCTAGACCTGCCAGACACACTTTTCCTGACACACCCCAGGATGCCATTGGCCCTCTTGGCCACAAGGGCCCATTGCTGTCCCATGGTCAACTTGCTGTCCACCAGGACTCCAAGGTCTCTCTCCATGGAGCTGCTTTTCAACAGGGCAACTCCTAACCTGTACTGGTGCCTGCTGTCATTCCTCCCCAGGTGCAGGACTCTGCACTTGTCCTTACTGAACTTCATGAAGTTTGCCCTCACCCAGCTCTCCAGCCTGTCCAGATCTCACTGGATGGCAACACAGGTTAGTGGATGTCAGCCACCCCACCCAGTATCGTATCATCAGTGAACTTGCTGAAGGTACATTCAATTCCTTCATCCAGGTTCTTTAAAGATATTGAACAAAACTGGGCCTGGTACTGATCCCCGAGGAATGCCACTGGCCACAGGCCTCCAAGTTGAATCTGCGCCACCAATTACAGCCCTCTGAACTCTGCTGTTAAGTCAGTTTTCAAGCCACCTCACAGACCATGTAAGCATGTAAAGCACAAAATCCTCAACTCTCCCTCACTTCCTATGTGAAGTGAGGATGAATGTAGAACTCAGAGAAGGTAAGAAAATTAATTAAAGAAAAATATCTCCCAAAACAAGTCACTGCCATTTGTTTTAGGCCAAGTGATTTAAATAACACCTTAGAAAAAGAAAAACCTACTGAATAGACTCCCTAACCCAATTCTTCAGCAAAGACAAAAGAGACAGAACAGTGTTTACAAAAAAGGGCTTCAAGATCTCATTGTCACTTCTCAGAGATCATCAGTTTGTATATCTGCACAGGATCACAGGATGTTAGGGGTTGTAATGCTTCACAGGATCACAGGATCTTAGGGGTTGGAAGGCACCCAAGGAGATCATCGAGTCCAACCCCCCTGCCAGAGCAGGACAATCCTATCTAACACAGATCACAGAGGAACACATCCAGACAGGCCTTGAAAGGCTCCAGAGGAGGAGACCCCACAACCTCTCTGGGCAGCCTGTGCCAGTGCTCTGGGACCCTTACAGTAAAGAAGTTCCCCTTGTGTTGAGGCGGAATCTCTTTTGCTGCAACTTACACCCATTGCTCCTTGTCCTATCCCCAGGGAGCAGTGAGCAGAGCCTGTCCCCCCAATCCTGGCAGCCTTCAGATACTTATAAACATTTATCAAATCCCCTCTAAGTCTTCTCTTCTCCAGACTAAAAAGCCCCAGGTCACTCAGCCTCTTCTCATCAGCCATGCCCTCCAGTCCCCTCATCATCCTCATAGCCCTTTGCTGGACCATCTCCATCTTAAAATTATCTATCAGGAAAAAGGTAATTGTAGTTTTAAGGTTGGATTCCTTACAGTGAAGTCCGGTTCATATGATCCTGCTACTCCTTCCATGCATATAATTAAGCATGCACATGCCTGGCCCTACTTCAGAATGACTTTCAAGACAATTGGCCTGTTTAAAATCACATCTGTTGCTGGTGGAACTCCACAAGAGTTAAGACTACCAAAGAGCCAACAAACTTGCTGTAATACACTAGCTGAAGACATATAGTAAGAGCTAAGCTATAAACAATCTGTAAGGATTTAAAGTTTTATGAGAAGATGGTGTTTTGCTGGAATGCTTAAATAACCACTCAAAGCTACTGTCTGCATTATTTTGATACATTTTTCTATGCACAAATATTGCCAGCTGAAAGGTGAAAATACCTTTTCCAGTTATCCCTTGAAAAATTAATCACAGTTTATTATGTTACGAATTGGAATACTACACATATACAATTCCACAAGTTAAAAATAGGAAAGAACACATCTTACAGAGCCTTAATCATTTCTTCTTGCATCTTCTGTAGTGAATCCAGTAACAGAGGAAGTGTAGAATCATAATACTGGTGCTGATGTAACTGTGCTCCTTTCAGCGCCAACACATACTGATTATGCAACATATGAAGCTTCATAGTGGCTTTATCACAACGATCTTTGGCTTTCTCAGTCTCCTTCCCTAGGAGAAAACAAAAGATAGAATAAAAAATGCACATGGTGACTTAAAAGTATGCAAACTTGAAGATGACAAGAATCCAGTAGATTTATCATAAATTTCCATCCTTTTCTACATTAGTCTTTTCAACATAGTTCTCTGAAGAAGAGAAAATGTAACTGTTTTCAGGTCCTTAGTAAGACCAAGTGTCTTGGTTTTCTAATCAAAGACTGGGAACTTCTGTATTAAAAGACTAAACCTCTGTATCTGCTTTGAGCAGTGTGATGGTTTGGGTGTTAACCACCCACGCTTAAGAAAATCACCCAGACTAGACTCAGCTGAGCTGGAAATTGAATGAAGCTTTATATTTACAGCTTAGCACAATAGACAAGCAGATAGTTACAATATCTACAGCTATAGACAGAAACAGACAAGTCAAAAAGTAATACAGGAACACAACAGCCCTCCCAGAAACCAGAGTCCCCAGGAGGGGCTCTCAACCATTCTTCCACTTTCTTCCCACCCTTCTACCCTACCTCTGACCTTGCCTTACATTCAAGGTGAGTCTGGAGGCTTGGCCAGGGGAGTTAGGAAGCAGACTGACATCACCATTGTTTCCTTCTCACAGCCTACAATCTAATTCTTCTCACCAAAATATCCCAGCTAGGCTCAAACTAGCACAAGCAGACATGTAAGAATTCCTTAACTAATAATGTACAAGAAGTACTATCTCCATAAGTAATATAGCTATGAAGAAAACAACATAACTACAAAGAAAAAAGAATGTGACTATTATAAAGCTTCACTTTCATTTACCTTACAGCAAATAAATATTTTTAATGAATGAAGTATGTCCTCTTCAATTTGGTCCATGATACTACACAGATCTGTCATTTATTGTGAGCAAAAATTATATTGCTACATTGTCGTGGCAGTAAAGCAATCTACATATGAGTAGATGAACTTTCTGCAGCAGGTAGGACTGCCCACACAAACACAAAAAGCCTGACAAACGGCAGAGGCTTACTAAGAGCTGACAAAGGTCTGCTTGATCTCTCTCGCAGACATTAACTGGTGCCACCAAGCTCAGAAGTTCAGACTTATCTTTTGTGTTGCCTGGAGGAATCAGCCTTTCAACTAGTTACAATACTGATCACAGTGCACCTTCAACAGGGTATAAATGGAGTCCTGCTATGGAGACATGGAGAGAGCTGGCTTCCACACAGCATGCAGCCAGGCAGTCTGATCCTCTCCCCTTAGACTGGAATCTCTTCGAAGTAGTCCTCACCCCCAATTTAGTGAGAGTATATATTTACAGTACCTCTAGGAAGATCTTCCCTCTCTAAGTGTTTGTGCATTTTGGTTCTTCTCTCTCTATTCAGCTTAGTTGATTATGCAGCAGTATAAACCCAACTGAAATCCTCTCCTGTATAACTTTACTGTGTCAGGAGTGCAGAGTAATTGCAATAAATCCGTATCTTCAGGTGGATGCTGCTGTCTGTTTTGTCGGTACCTCCACAACAATCACAGTATTACTCCTGCTCAAAACAAGCAGCTCCTCTGCTACAGCTTAACACATCTTTATCACTGTCAGCATTCTGTTCAGGAAGTTGGTTCTGCAATCTCAGCTCTCCACTACTAAAGTCTAGAAGCTCTCAAATTCATGCCGACAAGACCAGTTCAGTGCTAAACGAGAATGCTACGAGGTACTTCAAGAGGTCGTCTATTCCATATTTGTCACTGCAGCACCTGGTAGCATGTCTTTATGATTTTTCTAAGATCTCCCATGGCAGATAACTGCATTTTTCTGGTACTGTTCAGTCTAGTACTACACTGGCTAAAAGCACTCCCCCACTTCACTGCCCCACCACAGAATCCTAGAATCAACCAGGTTGGAAGAAACCTCCAAGATTATCCAATCCAACCTAGCAGCCAGCCCTGGCCAATCAACCAGACCATGGCACTAAGTGCCACATCCAGGCTTTGCTTCAACACCTCCAGGGACGGTGACTCCACCATCTCCCTGGGCAGCCCATTCCAATGCCAATCACTCTCTCTGCAAACAACTTCCTTCTAACATCCAGACTAGACCTCCCCCAGCACAACTTGAGACTGTGTCCCCTTGTTCTGTTGCTGGCTGCCTGGCAGAAGAGATCAACCCTCACCTGGCTACAGCCTCCCTTCAGGTAGTTGTAGATAGCAATGAGCTCTGCCCTGAGTGAGGAGGCTCTTTTCCAGGCTACTGGAGAAGTCTTCACTCTCTTGAACATCGAAAAACCAATTTCTTCATTGTCACTCAAATTAGCACCCCTGAGCCTCCTCTTCTCCAGGCTGCACTGCAGAGGTCTCTTCCAACCTGGTCCATTCTATGATTCTATGATTAAATTAAAATACAGTACAGACCTTCCAGAACAGCACTGCCTCTATTCTAACATGCCACGTTAACTGCTAAAAGAGCAACTTTTTCACATTTAAACACTTAACACTACAATCAGCTAGAAAAGTAGATGCTACATTTTTAAGCATAAACAGTATTCCTGGTTGTTGGTTTTTTTTTTTCTACATACTCATCTTTCTTCATGCAATAAATATTACTTAATTACTTTTTTAAAATCAAGGACAAAAACATTAGAAAGTCCCAGATATACAGAACACTTAATAAAGATGTACAGCTCTCCTGAAAACCAAAGTAACTGTTGAAACAGCAGACAGGCAGAAGCAGTTACTGACACTTTCAAAGGAGATTCAAACTGTCATGAGATACCACACGCTATCTACAATGGTTCTACAGTTTCCATTTTGTGTTCTTTACTCCTTATATATGAAACTTTTCTAGAATGTGATGGTTTGGGTGTTACCCAACCCCTCCCCACTTAAGATCACCCAGACTAGACTCAGACGAGCTGGAAATTGAATGAAGCTTTATATTTACAGCTTAGCACAGTAGACAAGCAGATATTCACAATATATAGAATATAATAGAATCCAGAAATATACAAGCTAAAAAGTAATACAGAAACACAACAGCCCTCCCAGAAACCTGAGTCCCCAGGAGGGGCTCCCAACCACCCTTCCACCTTCTTCCCACCCCTCTACCTTACCCTAGACTTTGCCTTACACTTAACATAACTTGGAAGGTTAGGAAGCAGATGGATTAGTCACACAGACAGCAGGTTAGGTTGGAGACAGAAGTTCAGCCCCAGAGAGACAGAGAGCAACTCCCTTATCTATGTTTGTGGTCTTGCTCTTATACATCTCAGCAAGTCTATGAGTGAAGTAGACATCACCACTGTTTCTTTTTTCACAGCCTGTAATCTAATTCTTCTCACCAAAACATTCTAGCTAACTTCAAACTAGCACAGAAGCATTGTGGATTCTTCTTTAGCCAAACAATGTCTTTATCATTTGGCATAAAGTTTGGTTTTCCATCAGCAACAAAATTAACGTGCCACACCGTGCACCTGTTTCTCAGCATCACTGGTATCAGCACAACATTGTAGGCTCCAATCACCTGATTGGAATACTTTTTACTGAGAGGAATTCTGTGAGAAGAAAGATAAAAAACAACATGTGCCTTATATCACCCATTCTTCTGCTGAGAAATGCAGCAGACACTCACTGCTCCTACACTGCTCAGCTCTCACTTCGGGCTGTGCCTTCTTTCTGGTGGTCTGGTCTCCATGGTTAACTTTGCCTTGACTCTAATTGGACCTAACCCTTTTCCCGCTAACCTCCTTGCTGTCTTTTTGACATCTCACTTCAGATCTCCAGATTTATCGTGTGAGATCATAGAATCATAGAATGGTTTAGGTTGGAAGGGACCTCAAGGATCATCCAGCTCCAACCCCCTGCCGTAGGCAGAGACACCTCCCACTAGAGCAGATATATGGGGGTTGATCTGGTTCTTTCTGAAGGGAGGGAAAGAGGGAGGCGGAAGGAGGGATTGGGTCGGGAGCCCTCCTGGGGATAGAATAGAATCATAGAATCAACCAGGTTGGAAGAGACCTCCAAGATCATCCAGTCCAACCTAGCACCCAGCCCTATCCAGTCAACTAGACCANCGTTTCAGTATCTTAACATCTCTCTTGAATTGAGGAGCCCAGAACTGGACACTGATTGATTTCTGGGAGGGGCATTGTGTTTCTGTATTACTTTTAATTTGTATATAACTGTATATATCTGTGTATACATGCTTGTGTATTGTGTTAAGCTGCAAATATAGCTTCATTCCTTAACTTTCAGCCATCTGAGTCTAGTCTGGGTGGTTTTCTTAAGCGGTGAGGGGGGAGTGGGTAACTCCGAAGCCATCACACCATCTTTTCTCAAACATGCAAAATATTTTGGAGGACTGTATACTTAATTATGGAAAAATAATCTCCTAAGTTTTAACCCCAACATGCTGTAGTGCCCCCATCATGCAAAGGAACATGCTGTGGATTCCCAGGACATTATTTTTATTTTAAAGGTTTTCTAATCCAGGAAACAATTATCCTCCTGAACCGCAGAACTACTCAGAATTGCTAAGGAAAGAAGTACATTAAAGCTACTTCCTCATTAGAAAACAGCTTTGCTATTTCAAAATGAAACAAAACCAAGTCACTACATTTCCAATTCACTACACTTGTAAAAGAGAAATTTCCTTTGTGTGATGACTCCTCCTGTTGGTCAGCTTGTCAGCAATACTCCTTCCCTTACTTTCAGTAATTCTTGAAATCCTGAGAAACTGAACCTGTTTGAACTTCAACAAAATTTTTATCTGCTAAAAGAACGTAATTTGAATAAGCACTAATCAACTGAACTACTGCCTGGAATAGTGAAGCATTACAATTCTGAGACTTCCCTAACTTGTTCACTTCACAAACCAGTTTGACAACTTGAGGGCTCAGTAACCCTATGAAAATATTAGGGCTTAAAAGAATTCAAACAGGTCACCTGACCTGCAGTTGATTAACAACTGCAGCAGTTCATCTAAACAAACACATGTAAACAACAACACAGTCCAGGGTGCAAAAGGGGAGAGGTAATTCTGCAATTTTTGAGAGAAAACCCTGCCACATTTTTCTGGAGTCAGTGCTTACTATAACAGATACCACTAAGATATTAGTGAAAGTGAAATTAAGTAAAAACTGTAACAAGACAAACACTAAGCCTGAAAGAAAAGGTCAAGGAAAAGCACAGGAGAAAGTGACCTTAAACCAGTTTATGTTTGCCATCTACCTAAAGAAATAATAATTCAGCTGATCAGAAACATAACAAAATTATCACAGCCCCTGACAGCAAAAGCACTCTGTGATTACACTGGGAAAGGTTGGTGTTCCAGGAATGAAGAATGATCAGGAAGGCAGGATAAAAAAAAAAAACCAAAGATCACAGCACATTTAATATATTCCATGTTACATACCATATGTTCCCAGGTTATGTAGTTACTTGGGGATAAACAAGTAACCACACTGAAGTTATATGTGGAAAACAGCTAGGGAACTGAATGAAACTAGGAACTGAGTATGTGTTTACATTTTTAAGTGTGCATGAACATAAGTAAAATTAGGAAAAATAATTAATGCTGAAGTGAAGCAGTACTTGGAGGTCTCTTCCAACCTGGATGATTCTATGATTCTACTATATATTACTTTTCTTATTCAGTGTTGCTCTCTTGCTATATGCACATATTAGCTACCATTCCTAAATTTAGGCAAACCAGGAGAGCAACAATCTTTCACTTAGCAAGAAAAGCTACTATATTGCACTGTGAATTGTTGTACAGTGGAACCAAGGACGCTTAACTGTCTGTGCTAGTTTGAAGCTAGCTAGAATGTTTTGGTGAAAAGAACCAGATTACAGGCTGTGAAAGGAAAACTACTTCCCTCATAGGCTTGCTGAGATGTATAAGAACAAAAATCAAAACATAGATAAGGACACTTCTGCTGAGGAGCTCTGAGCTGCATCTCTCTCTAACCTCACCTTCCGTTTCTTTAATTAATCCACTTTGCTTCTTAACCCCCTGGCTGAACCTCCATTTCTTCCTTGAGACTGGGGTAAGGTTGAGAGGGGTAGGAGGAAGGTGAAGGGGTGGTTGGGAGTCCCTCCTGGGGACTCAGGTTTCTGGGAGGGCTGTTGTGTTTCTGTATTACCTTTTACCTTGTCTATTTCTGTCTATAACTGTATATACTGTAAATATCTGCTTGTATATTGTGCCAGCTGTAAATATAAGCTTCATTCAATTTCCAGAGCCGGCTGAGTCTAGTCTGGGTGATTTCCAAAGTGGAGGGGGGAGGGTGGGAAACACCCAAACCATCACATCTTTTATTTTTGCCACCCCCCATGGCAATCATATAAAAACATCAAGGTAGACCTTGGAATTGTATTTATATACTGGCATCCAATTAATTTTCTCTGAATAAAGGAAACAATACTAGAAAGGTATACAAGAACAACTATTAACAGGATATTTCAATACATTGTAGAATAAAGGCTCCTTTAATCATTAGCACAATTCAACAGGAATCTAAAAACATGAGGTTTGGACATGTCAATCCCACAAAAATCTTTCAAAAATCTCTCAGTGTAAAAATGAATCCTTATCCTCTTTTGCTTGAAGTTCTAATAAAGGTCAGATGTGTTGGATGCTGACATTGCTGCAGCTGACATTGTTGTAATAGGTCAGAGGATGCAAGCAGGCTGCAGCTACAACATAGATGACAAGCAGGCTGCAGCTACAACATAGATGACATAGAATAGCAGCTCACTTAGAATCACAGAATCAAGCAAGATTGGAAGAGACCTCCAAGACCATCCAGTCCAAACTATCACCCACCCCTGTACAATCAACCAGACCACAGCACTAAGTGCCACATCCAGGCTTTGCTTGAACACCTCCAGGGACAGCCCTCCCTGGGCAGCCCATTCCAATGCCAACCACTCTCTCTTGGAAGAACATCCTCCTAACATCCAGCCTAGACTTGCCCTGGCACAACTTGAGACTGTCCCCTTCTTCTATTGCTGGATACAACAACCCTGAGCCTCCTCTTCTCCAGGCTGCACACCCCAAGGTCCCTCAGCCTCTCCTCATAGGGCTGTGCTCCAGAACCCTCACCAGCCTTGGTGCCCTTCTCTTGCCACTACTGGCAGTTTATTTGATCAATTTAATATTTCAATTATGCCCAAGGAGTAACAGAAAACTTTAGAAAAAATCATATTAAAAGAAGGGTTATCTTTTGTGATTTTTAAAAGGTGTACCACCAAGTGCACATGATTACAATTAAATATTAAATGAGCTCTTATATTGTAATTGAATTGCCCATAAGAAAAATGTTACCTTCTTTCACTGTAAGAGTTTTAGCAGATTTGAAAAAGGCACTCATTAATAGAGGAAATTAACACAAGTCATTCATACCTTTAGCCACAGCTTCTTTATACTTATCTTTGGCAGAATTTACTTCTTTTATTAGTTGTCTATAGCTAGATTTTAGTTTCTCTAGTTCTGTCTTTGTGACCTTTAAAAGAAAACAGAAATACAAGTATTAAAAATATTTATACTCAATATACAAAAAAAACCCTCATAGCATTAGTTAAAGAGCATTAACAGCTTACAAAATAAGGATGCTACTACTTTTCATTGGCTTGAGATATTACATAGTGTAATGAAATTGATAAATGCATGAAATAAAATAAGAGGCTTGAATCAGAGATCCCCATCCACATTAGTGTAATGAAAATACATTTAGGAAAGCCAGCTAATCATAAACACTATTCCATTTCAACAACAAGGGGAAAAGCACCAAAAACCATGCTTAATGAGTCATGAAAATGTTCCATAGATAGGAGAGTTATGCATCTAAAAAAACCAAAACAAGACAGAAGACGTTTCTAGATATTACAGTTAATACTAATGGCTTAGAAACAGCAACTGCGAGGAAAAACAACCAACCCACCCAACAAGACTTTACAAAACCAAAACTCCTTTGGAACACAGCACCAAGGAGTATTTTTGCAGTGGAAGTTGCTCCACTAAACATGACATTTGGGAGAAAAAAATTAAAGGTGTCTCTTCTCTCCACAATTTTCATTTACTGTCTGGCAAAATCATTGAGTCATTGTGCTGTTCAGAAATGACCACGAATCATAAACGTGCAAACAGCACATTAATAACAAAACAGTCACTACACCACCAAAAAGATGCCATATATAGCATGCCCTGCCATGAGGCAAGGCCCGGATGCCACCACTTTCATCCTCAACAACAACATCTGCAAATGCAATGGAATCCTCAAAGAGCCAACAAGATGACACCTACAGTTTCTACTTCTGGGCCAACTGTGCAAAAGTTTAATTTAAATATGGGAATTTTTCTCCAAATCAATCCCATATTCTCATTTCTACACAATATAAATTATACTCACAACTTGTTATTACAGACTAACAGAGGTAATAAACGAAAAAAAAAAAAAACAAAACTTCTGACAATAAGGTATAAAAGAGTTGTATTATACAGACATCACCAGAAATGGAGAAAAAGATAAGATTAAGACACAAACAAGAAGGAACTGTTTCTTTTATAAAAAACTGGAAAATAAAAGATAGACCACTAGTATTAAGAGATCTTTGCAATAATTGCAAAATATATTTCACTGATTCTTAGGGTGAGTTCTTCCAGCAGGCAAAACTGAAACCCAGAACACCTTTGTCCCCAAAGATAACTAAAACACATTGGCAAGGATTATCTTAAATGCAGGTTTTCTATCAAAAGGTCTTGCCAATATACTCTACTTCTAGTCCATAAACTTCATGAAGAAAAAAACCAAACATCCATTACTTCAATGGCAATTGGAATAAAGCTACAAGGTAGGAGTTCTACTACATTCCTGTAGAAGACATGGTATTTCACTGCCCTGAAGAACATTGTCAGTAAGAACTTTCACCGTAAAAGGCTATAGAGTAAGGATGGTACAGGCGCATGTCACCTAAAAGAAACACTTTTTTGGCCAGCATATCCTAAAGATAGGAACTGCACAGACACCAGCCTTCACAATTTTAGATAATGTCCTGGGGAAACACTGAGTATTTTGCTTCTGTACATAGGAAAAGCAGAAATAATATCACAGGGCATGAGAAGTACTTTGAATTTCTGAGAACCATTCTGTAAGTGCCAGTGACAAAAACAACCTTTGAACAATGTCAGCTAGCATGTAACCAGAATGCTATTGAAATACTTCTTAGGAAAATCAGGAAGTGGGAAAACAAAGAAAACCAACAACAATGTCAGTTTATTCATCATGATGTAAAATATTTTCATGGCCACAAAACTCATAGTAAATTAAAATCACTATGGTTTGTAATTAGTCATTTGCAATATACACTGTATCTTGTTGAAAAAACCTTATTCTAAAACACCACTTCCCTGGAGATTCCACTAGAGTTAATTTATCAACAATTCTCTTTTAGAAGCATACCTGAGCTTCCAGCAGTCTCATTTCATCTGGCCTCTCTTTCTTATATTTCTTTCTTTCTTTTTCCATGTATGTAATTCCCTATATTCTCAAATAATATTATTTCTAATGCATACTGCCAGTTCTAGCTCATTTTCCATCCTGACAATGTTGAGGTGCACCAACCCATAAGAGGCTGTGTGTGATTGTTTGGCTTGGAATTTTTATTGCATAATACAGCCCAGTGACCAAGCATCAAAAAGGATGTACTCCCCATAGTTAGTATCTTGGGAAGACACCAGGATCCTAGCATATTATTGAAGCAGTCTCATTAAAACCGACTTATTTAACTTAATATATGTTGAGTACCAAAGTTCTTCTCATAAGTGGCCCAACAGCCTTTTACTCATCAGTCCACGACTTTTGCACTGTAGTACTCAGTTGTCAAATTTCAATTGTGCTACTACAAATCTCAAATTGTCTGCTGGAAAAAAAGAAAAACAACAAAACAAAACAAGAAACAGTGCTTTTCTTTCTCTCACTAAGTCTTTCAGATTGTCACTCTGATTTTTGACATCTGCAGTTATTTTTTCTCCAGTGTACCTAAATGAAACTGATTTCCACCAGCCTTACTGAATAGATAAAAGTGTTTTCAACATCAACAGCACAACTGACATGCAACAGAAAAGACCATGAAGAATGCCACTTAAGTCCTAATGTTTAATTTATACTTGATTCATATTTTGGAATAGGAACTAGAATCCTGTCCCTACCCAAAACAGTCTGGGACTATCCAGAGCATTCATAAATGAAAGGCTTCAGTGCCTTAGTCCCAGAGACGTCTACAGTGGAACAAGAAAAGAAATAGAATAGAGAATTGTTAAACAGACTCATGCCCTTCTGGAACAAAAGCACTTCCAGTGCTATCTGCCTGTAAGAATTCATTTGGAACAATGTGTTCCATCTCTACAGGGAAGAGAAAATGTGAAGGAAATAACTGGCCATTCCACGTATTACAGATCATTCCTTTCACCATAACACAAACATGGAATTAACTGAATCAATCACTCTCAAGATACCACATTTGAAACACTGTAAACACATTTAAAAAGTATATAAACACAAAGCACAGGTGAATACCTTGTACATCTCTGCTTCAATCTGTTGGTGAACACCTACATAACTCTTCTTAACTTGCTGCTTGTCTTTAATCATCATTGTAAGCCTATGCAAGGGCCCAGAATTAAGATCCTCTGCGTGTGTCTTCATTATTTTGCTCAGCTGTTCTGTTTGTTGTACCACAAGCAACCAAGACTATTAAAACAAACAAAAAAAAAAGTAAGAATGGAAAAGTATTTACTTATTTTGGATAACGAATCACCAAGTGATGAACAGGAACTGTGGAAAGAGGTGCATGACTGTTCAAAACAATTCACTCACAAAAACAATGTTTAAATTACCCAAAAGCACTAGAGATCAGCTGACATAAACTTCGTCCTGCTACAGCAAATTCATACAATCACAGAATAGCCTAGAGATCATCTAATCCAACATTCCTGCCTCTCTATGAGACCAGGTTACTCAAAGCTCCATCCAACCTGGCCTTAAACATCTCCAGGGAAGAGGCATCCACAGCCTCTCTGGACAATCCCTTCCAGAGTCTTGCTACCCTCGTAGTAAAGAATTTCTTCCTAAGATCCAATCGAAACCTACTCTCCTTCATTTTAAATCTACTTCCCCTGGTCCTATTGGTGGACATTCTTGTAAAAAGTTTGTTTCCAGCCTTCCTGTAGGTTCCCTTTAGGTACTGGGAGGTAGTTATAAGGTCCCCCCCAGAGACTTCTCCAAGATGAACAAACACAGTTCCCTTAGCCTACCCTCATAGCATCCCTTGGGTCATCTTTGTGGCCCTCCTCTGGACTTGTTCCAACAGATCTATGTCTCTCTTATGGTGGGGACACCAGAACTGGACACTGTATTTGAGGTGGGGTCTCACAAGAGCAGAGTAAAGGGGGAGAATCACCTCTCTTGGTTTGCTGGCCACACTTCTCCTAAAACATCCCAGGATACAGCTATCCTTCAGGGCTGCACAGGCACACTGCCAGCTCACACTGAGCTTCTCATCGATGAATGCCTCCAACTCCTTCTCTTCAGGGCTATTCTCAAGCCACTCTGTATCCAGTTTATATTTGTGTCTGGGATTGGCCCAACCCAGGTGTAGGACCTTGCACTCTGAATTGTTGAACCTCATGCAGTTTGCACTGGCCCATTTCTTAAGACTGTGAAGGTCCCTTTGGGTGGCATCCCTTCCCTCAAGTGAGTCCACCACACAGCTTGGTGTCATCAGCAGCTCTGCTTAGAGTGCACTCAGTGCTGTTGTCCATGTCACTGACAAACATGTTGAACACCACTGGCCCCAGAACAGACCCCCAAAGGACTTCACTTGGCACTGGTCTCCACAAGGACATTGAGCCGTCAACCACAACTCTTTGAGTGCAATCTTCTAGCCAGTTCCTTATCCACTGAGTGGTCCATCCATCAAATCCATATCTCTCCATCTTAGAGACAAGGACGTTGTGTGGGACAGTGTCAAATGCATTGCACAAGTTCAGGTAAATGATGTCAGTGGCTTTTCTGTTGTCAACCAGTGCTGTAGGTCTGTCACAGAAGGCCACCAATCAGTCATGCACAATTTGCCCTTAGTGAAACCATATTGGCTGTCACCAATCACCCTTACTGTGCCTTTGCACAGCTGCCACAGGATCACAGAGCCACAGGATATTAGTGGTTGGAATAGAGACCTCTGGAGATCACTGCATCTAACCCCCCTGACAGAGCAGAACCACAGAATCTGGTGCAGGTCAAGCAGGAAGGCATCCAGACGGATCTTGAAGTCTCCAGAGAAGGAGACTCCACAACCTCTCTCGGGAGCCTGTTCCAGTACTCTGTGACCCTCACAGTAAAGAAGTTCTTCCTCCTGTTGAGGTGGAACTTCCTGGGCTGTAGTTCACATCCACTGCCCCTTGCCCTATCATAGGGCACAAGTGAGAAAAGGCTATCCCTTCCTTCTTGACACCCAGACCTTAGATATTTATAAACATTTATTAGGTGTCCTCTCAGTCTTCCCTTCCCCAGCCTAAAAAGCCTCAAGTCTCTCAGCCTTTCCTCATAATGCACATGCTCCAGCCCCTTAATCATCCTTGTAGCCCTCCACTGGACTCTCTCAAGTAGATCCCTGTCCCTCTTGAACTGGAGAGCCCAAAACTGGACATAATATTCCAGGTGGGGTCTCATCGTGGCAGAGTAGAGGAGGAGAAGCTCCCTTGGTCTGCTGGACACACTCTTCTTAATGCACCCCAGGATCCCATTGGCCTCCTTGGCCACAAGGGCACATTGCTGTGCCACGGATAGCATGTTGTCCACCAGGACTCCTAGGTCCTTCTCCGGGGGCTGCTCTCCAGCAGAACACCTGTACTGATGCAATTTATTGCTCCTTCCCAGATGCAGGACTCTGCACTTACCCTTGTTAAACCTCATTAGGTTACTCTTTGCCCAGTTCTCCTATCTGTCAATTTCTTGCTGAACGGCTGCACAGCCTTCAGATGTATCAGCTAACCCTCCCAGCTTCAGATCATCAGTGACCTTAAACACTCTGTCCTGTCCATAAGGACCTGTTCTTTGATTTTACCTGGCACAGAGGTGAGGCTGACTGGCCTGTAGTTTTTGGGTATTCTTTTCTTCCCTTTTAAAAAATGGGAGTTCCACTTCCCCATTTCCAATCTGTGGGAACCTCACTAGACAGACTATCATAACTTCTTAAATATGATGGCTAGAGGCCTAGCAACTTCAGCTGCCAGTTCTTTCAGGAGCCACAGGTTATCTCGACAGATCCCATGGACTTGTGCACCTTCAAGTTCTCTAGGTGTTCCTGGACCTGGTCCACTCCTGTCCTGGGTAGTTCCTCATCCTCCCAGACCCAGCCAGCACCCTCTGTGACTTGTGTGGAGTGGCTAAAGTAGTTATCAGTGAAGACTGAAGCAAAATGTCAGAGTACTTCATCCTTCTCCATGTTCTCAGTGACCAGGTCACCTGTATCCCTCTGGAGAGGCCCCATACTCTCTCCCATTTTCCTTTTTTCTCTCACATACCTGTAGAATCCTTTTCTGTTATTTTCAATGGCCCCAGCCAGATCTGACTCTGTCAGGGCCTTAGCTTTTCTAACCTGCTTTCTGATTTCAAAGGCAAAATTATGCATCAGACTCACAAAATCATTAAAAAGCACCAGAGATAAAAATGTTGTATCATCACTCCCCATCATCTTTGGTAAGTCATGGAGGACAGAAGAGGTGCCTGGGGACTGGAGGAAGGCAAACATCACTCCAATCTTCACAAAGGGTAAGGAGGATCCAGGTAACTATAGACTGGTCAGCCTCACATCCATTCCTGGAAAGGTAAAGGAGCAAGCTACCCTTAGTGATGTCCTTAGATATATCAAGGACAAGAAGGTCATTAGGAGCAGCTAACATGGTTTTACCAAGGGAAAGTCACATTTGACCAACCTGATGGCCTTTTATGAAGAAATAAGCAGGTGGATAGACAATGATAGAGTAGTGGATGTGGTTTAATTTGATTTCTGTAAAGCATTTGACACTGACAGCATCCTTGCAGCTGAACTGAAACAAACTGTCTGGGTAATCATCTAGTGAGGTGGACTGTGAACCGCTTGAAGGAAGGAAGTCAGAGGGTTGTGGTCAATGCACTGGAGTCTAGCCGGAGGCCTGTATCAAATGGAGTCCCTGAGAAGTCAGTGCTGTGAGCAGTACTGTTCAATATAATAATCAATGACACATATGAGGGCACAGTGAGCACTGTCAGCAGATTTGCTGATGACACAAAACTAGGTGGAGTGGCTGCCACACCAGAAGATTGTGCTGCCATTCAGCGAGACTTAGACGGGCTGGAAAGCTGGGCAGGGAGAAATTGAATGAAATTCAACAAGAGCAAGTGTAGAGTCCTGCATTTGGGAAAGAAAAACCCCAGGGAGCAGTATAGGACTTACCTGCTAGAGAGCAATGAAGGGTAAAAGTACCTGGGGGTCCTGGTGGATGGAAGGTTGACCATGAGCCAGCAATGTGCTCTTGTGGCCAAGAAGGCCAATGGCATTCTGGTGTACATTAGGAGGAGTGTGGTTAGTAGGTGAAGAGAGGTTCTCTTCCCCCTCTACTCTGCCTTGGTGAGGCCACATCTGGGAATACTGTGTCCAGTCCTGGGGCCCCCAGTTCAAGGAGGACAGGGAACTGCTTAAGAGTGTCCAGCATAGAGCCACAACAATGATTAATGAAACATCTCTCTTATGAGGAGAGATTGAGGGAGCGGAGGCTCTTTAGCCTGGGGGAGACTGAGAGGTGACCTCATCAATGTTTATAAATACATGAAGGGTGAGTGCCAAGAGGATGCAGTCAGGCTGTTCTCAGCGATGCCCAATGACAGGGGGGAATGGGTGGAAGTTGAGACATGTTGTTCCATGTAAACATGAGGAGGAATTTTTTCACTGTGAGGGTAACAGAACACTGGAAAAGGCTGCCCAGGGTGGGTTGTGGAGTCTCCCCCTCTGGAGATATTCAAGACCTGCCTGGATGTGTTCCTGTGTGATCTGGTACAGGTGATCACGCTCTGGCAGGTGGGTTGGACTGGATGATCTTTCGAGGTCCCTTCCATCCCCTGAGCATCTGTGATTCTGTGATCACATGTTCATCCTTCAGCGCTGTTCTAGTACTCATGAACATCAATTAAAACTTTACAAGCCTTTCTGGGACACATCCCAAGCACCTCTGACATCCCTTGCCTTTTGTTCTCCTGTTTCCCAGTCACAGTCAATTCAAGCTGACTTCTCTGCCCGTGTTTAAATAACTCACAGTAACATCCATTTGAGTGGTTACTGTTTAAGAGGATATAATTTGTTAGCTGCTTCACGTGACTGACAATGTCAGAGTCAGGTCATCAGTATCACAGCACAGGGTGCCAAGAGGTTGAGACACACAAGCAGTTACCTGTCTGAAATTGTAACCCAATGTCTTTTCTGTACCCTGACTTCAGTAACTTCCTTGGCAATTCTGTCAGCCAGTTTTCACGACTCCCCAATATGCTGTTTATGGCTTTGAATTTTGATTAAGAGCTCTAAGATCACCAGGGAGACTTTCACAGATACGAACACAAAATCAAAACTCAGTTCAAAATAAAGATCCCTGTCACACTTCATTGCTGGCAACAGTACTGAATTCCAGAGAGGTAAATCACTGACACTGCATGTTATACTCCATCTAAAGTCTCAGAATGGCTGCACACCATACAGTTCTCAGCTTTTGAAGGCAGCTAGCATGCCAGTTTTGATACCATGTACCTTATCTTAATCCACCTTAGATCATCAAAACTTAGAAAATTCGTTTGGTAGCTCTGAGATTTCCTTATATCTGAGATGTAAACAAGCACACATAGTATTTCCACCTCTACATGACAATCATAGAATCAACAAGGTTGGAAGAGACCTCTAAGATCATCCAGTCCAACCTAACACCCAGCCCTGTACAATTAACCAGACCATGGCACGAAGTGCCCCAGCCAGGCTTTCCTGAAACACCTCCAGGGACAGTGACTCCACCACCTCCCTGGGCAGCCTATTCCAATGGCAAATCACTCTCTTTGGCAAGAACTTCCTCCTAACATCCAGCCTAGACCTCCCCAGTGATGTTATATAAACTGGAATCAAGAGAAGTAAACAAATGACAGTTAACTCCTGTGAACATTACATCATCTTTTACATTTCCTTTAGATTACAAACATCCCATAGACAAAGAGCAGTCTCTGACTGCTTAAAATGTGGTGTTGTAAAAGGTCATTGCCTAAAGCTTCCTCACCTACAGTTGAAAACAAAGCATTTCCCAGATGGCATTAGAAGCCATATTTCAAAGCTGCATAGGACAAAAACATCATTAAACATCTGTATGAGATGAGACTGGATTTTGTGGTTGTAGAGAAGTCCGTAAGAACACTCTCATAAGTGCACATGTAGTCAGAATTCTCAATTTTCTATACAACCTATTTATCACTGATGGCAGAAGTACTGCTTCGACCCACCTAGAAAATCACAGTAAAGGCATTTTTCAACAGGGTTAAGTACTGTGAAGAAATACTCAACTTACAATTCACCAAAAGAACCTGAATAAGTAGGGAAAAAAACCAGTGAAATCTTTGCTTTTCATTAAAAACAAACACCAAAAAAGCATGTTCCCCTGTTCTTTACATTCCTCTTTCCATACTGAGAAAACATCAGTTAAACAACATTTCTGTGCATGATAAAATTATATTTTATTAGCCTTTCCTATTGTAACATAACAATGTCAAAAGCTACACTTGAGAAACAGCTTCAAAACTTGAGATATGAGACTGAAATGCAGCTGAGTAGGAATAGAAAAGGCAAAGCATTTCCTTTCACAGAAAATGATCACAGAATCATTAAGGCTGGAAAAGACCTCCAAGATCATCAAGTCCAACTGTTAACCTAACTCTGTCAAGTCCCTAAGTACCACATCTACACATTTTGATTACTTCTAGGATCAGAGATTTCACCACCTCCCTGGGCATCCAGTTCCAATTCTTAACCAGATTTTCAGTAAAGATTATTTTCCTGATACCCATTTTAAACCTCGCCTTGTCACAACTTGATGTCATTTCCTCTCATACTGTCTCTTATTATTTGGGAGAACAGACCAATCCTCACCTCATTATAATCTCCTTTCAATCTGTCAAAAGCAATAAAATATAACATCATTGGGCTTAACAGTATTCTTTTAACATATACACATACATAAAAGAGCTGTTGGAACACACTTAAAAATACTGCTTTACTAGCATTAGCAGTTGCTGCTGCTATGCCTTCCAGCAGGTTTGTTGCCTCAGCATGAAAAAAAAAATAAAGGATAGACTTTCCAAAACACTATTTCTCTCAAATCATTCACTTTTTCTGTACACTTCATAACAAAAACCAAACAAATACAAAAGATGAGACAGCTTGCTTTTATGCAACATAATGCTAAACATTTAATAGAGAGGTATTTTAGACCTTAGGAGATGTAATAATTAAGATTTATGTTCCTTAATATTTGGGCCACACTTTGATTCTTTGGGATGTCAGGAAGAGAGGAAAAAGTACCATGAAACAGAATGATAAATTAGAATGAGTAATTAGTAGTTTTGACACTTTAACTGCCAAACCCAGTAAAATAATGTGTCACTAATAAACTTTAAAAGCAAAGGTGACAGTAAAATGTCAAAGCAAGCCCATACAAAATATATCTCAGTAGCATATGAATAGTTCGGCTGTTAAACAAAGATGTGGAGATCAGGGATGGGGCAGCTCCTTAAGAGAAAATTACAAAAGCAACCATTAGAAGAACAAAAATGAGCCTGAAAGAACAACTTGAGTGCCTACGACTAAAACAAGTCTTCAAAATGTGACCAGCATGATTCTTCAACCCCAAAAGAACATAACTTCAGTCAGATTTGCAGTCTTTAAGCTGTTTGCTCCCACAAGCACCCATATCTCAGAAGCAAATCACAAAACACCTGACACTTGAGTTAGCTATATGAAGGTTAAAGGCTGCTTATATCTTAAAACACTAAGTAATCCAATGCCAATAGTTCTTTACTGTTCTAGCACTAATTCGCTGTTTCATCACCAAACAACTGCAAGATAGTTCAGCTAGCACATAAAGGCAACTCCAGTGATGCAGTCATAGCAAGATTAGTCATGTGACCAGTAATTCTACACAAAATTTGGGGATGCAACAGTAGAAAGTTTGAAGAAAATACCTGACTTCTGGCAATTTTAGGTCAATGACAATGCTTTGATGTTTATTCACTCAAAGAGCAAAATCCATGACTGTGTATAAGAGATGTGGCCTGGGTGAAAAGCATTTCAAATATATCACCAAAATACACACGAAAAAAAGGTAATGTGCCACTTTACAAGACAAGAATTACTGCGTGGGGGAGGTAAGAAACAGAAGCATTTGACACAGATGAAGACTGTGCAGTGCTACTTGTGACACAGGCTAGCTATCGCAGCACAGCCTTCAAGCTACACACACCTCCACGTACACAGAATGGTCACATTTCTGATGCTATGCCATAGCCAGTATTCAAGCAGCCAGCCCATAAGCCCACAACTGCTTTGTCTAAAACTGAACATGACCTGAAAAGGGTGGTCAATCTGCAGAGAGGAGATCAGGATTCATGCCACGCTGGAGGGACTGTTACCACTAATGATATAACAGAAGGGCCAAGAACTTAATAAACCATTAGAACAGAATAGTTTTCTCTAGTCAGGAAGGAATCCAAGTCAGAAGTAAAGCTTTAAAACAAGAAAAAATGTGAGGTTTGCTCCATTGGTACCTTTACTGGACTTGTTCTAAATCTCAGAATCGGTAATTTCAGGGAACTTCTTAAAAGCCTTAACTTATTAAAAGTTACACAGTTATTTTAAATTGCTTAGCAAATCACTTTAACAATGATGATAAATATCTCAAATTAATGTTCTGGTTTCACAAACCACAGTGCAGTATCTGTAACAGCTGGAATGCTGGGCTTTGCCTCAGTTTCCTGACATTTTTGTACTGCTGTCCCAAAGTATACATAAACAACTAAACTGTCTTAAAAGAAAAAACTTATTACAACATACTCAGTTTTCAAAACCCCAGACAAATTAGCAGGCTCACCCCAGGAACCTAAAATACTGAATTTCAGAATTTTAGATTGATTCTAGTTTGTTTATTTTTGAAGCAAGACTGGAGCTTTGAACGCTGCATATTCTAGTAAAGAACTAAAAGAAGACCATTTTAAATACTTCCTTAAGAAGCTGAATGAGCAGAAATCAAACCATAACACAGAAAAACAGCACTGCTGTTCCAAAACACATGCCAGATTCAGAATACTTTGACCTTACCTTGGACACATTGCTGATATAATCCAATTGACAAGTGCTCTCTTTATCTACTTGATTACAAAGATTCTGTAAAGTGGAGGCATACTCCTTATCACTTTTCACTCGCATCACCATAAATTTCTTCACTGTCTCCAGCAGCCGTAGTTCCCAGTCTTGCAGTTTTAATAAAGCATCATGAGAATACTTCAGGTCACCTCCAAACCCCATTTTTAAGGCACTATATACCACACGGGGGGAAATACAGGCTCTTCACCACATCTGAAAGCAGAAGAAGAACCATGAGATACATATCAAAAGTAAAACTTCTGAGTGTGGCAAAGAACAACTATTAACATCTAAAATAACCACGTACATAAGCTGCCTCAACAGAAACCGAAAGTCAGACTACTTTTTTTTGAACAACCATCTAAGCTCTAAGATGAGATCTCAAGTCTAAGATTATCTTCCAGTTTCCATCAGCGAACTGTACCTTCCTGAGTTAAAGTGGACTTCAGAGGAAACACATAAAAGCATCTGAGAGATATTGAAGACCAATCCACAAATGCAGTCAAGAAAGGCTAGCTGACAGCATCTCCAGACAAAAACTGACAACTACACTGATGACCCAAAACATTTGTTTCTGGTGTTTACTGTCCCATGAGCACAGAAAAATCTAAATAAAATCATAAGCTCTGTGGGAAATTGATAGCTAGCTAGAAGTTTGTTTGCTCCTAAATACTGTGCTTGCAGGCCATTAAAGTTGCAGATTCAGCTTCCCCAAAATCAGACAATATCTCAAACTACATTTCCTATGCAATCCTCCATTGTTCCCCCAGGACTCACATTAGGGCAGTCACACAATTTTCCCCTTAGGCAGTCCAGCCTTGCTGTGTCAAAAGAGCATGATTTGATAAAGAGGCAAGAAATGCTGCCTTGTGAAATCCTGGAACAAAACTGCAGGTCAAAGATACTTGTTTGAGCTAGCTCTAAGATGCCTGCATCTGATACTCACAGACCTGCAGTCATATCATGACAGATACAAATTCACACACATGAGCAGTTTCCACAGACTTGCAGACTTTTGTCTGCACAGTGACAAGAGCTGAATGCTCTTTTCTGCACATACACCAAAGAACCTGTTCTTGCACCAATCAGTTTCAAACTAGGTAGATAAATTTACATAAATAGCAAATACAGCACTGGACTACAGTGCAGACACAGGCTGTGTACTGCTTATTCACTAACTCTTCCACTTCAACCAAGTCATAGAATCAACCAGGTTGGGCGCGACCTCCAAGATCATCCAGTCCAACCTAGCACCCAGTCCTAGCCAATCAACCAGATCATGGCACTAAGTGCCTCATCCAGGCTTTTCTCCAACACCTCCAGGGACAGCGACTCCATCACCTCCCTGGGCAGCCCATTCCAATGCCAATCACTCTCTCTGCCAACAACTTCCTCCTAACATCCAGCCTGTTCTTCCCCTGGCACAACTTGAGACTGTGTCCCCTTGTTCTGTTGCTGGTTGCCTGGCACAAGAGACCAACCCCACCTGGCTACAACCTCCCTTCAGGTAGTTGTAAACAGCAATGAGATCATCCTTGAGTGAGGAGGCTCTTTTCCAGGCTACTGGAGAAGTCTTCACTCTCTTGAACATCGAAAAACCAATTTCTTCATAAGCTTTAAATTGTCAATCGAATTTGCAGACTGTTTTACAAATATCAACAGATTTATCTTCCCAAACAGCCCATGGGGCAAAGCTGGACTAATAACTTTATTTTACACTGAGATCTGAGATGCATAAACTAATGTCAGCATAGTACTGGTGAACACGGGTACTAGGTTAAATACAGACTCTTCAGAGTGCCCAGCAGTTTTGGCACATTAAGTATCCAGTTACCACACAAAATCTCAGAAGACTTTGCAAATCAGAACCTAGAAAGATCTCCAGAATACCTTATTCCCATACCCATTCCTCTCTTCCTGCAGTTCCCTGCCCCATTAGCTCTTCCAGTAAGTTACAAAAATAAGTTTCATCCACTACACGTCTATTCTCAGAACATGAATCATGCTAAGTAATAAACAAAGATGCTACAAAGGAAATAAGGATAGTGCTGCAATACTCTGCATCTAGACAACACAGACAAGTGAAGGTTGTATGAGTAACTGTCAACATGTCACATAAGCTCCTCAATTTGAAGCTGTGTATTTTAAGTCAGAATTCTTGCTGAAGGATAGGACCTCAGCCATAAAAAGTGACAGTAAGCAATTTACCCTGGCTGTATTTATCTAGGATAGACACTGACATTATTAGTTGTATTACTGGTAGCATTTTCACAGTTAAAATTCAGAGAACAGCCCTGCACACTGCTAATATTTTAGTAAGAGAGCACCTACTTACTAACACAGCTGGAGCCACGTTTACTTTTTTACGCTGGTTAGATCCAGATCTGCTTTTTCTGTCAAAGAAAAGCAGTCCAAAACCTAGGTTTCCTGAAGCAGTATTCGTCAAAGAACCTCACAAAATGGTTCAAGACTACAAAAACCTGTTTCACAGCAGGAAGTGACTTCTTATGATATAATTCACATTCCAGCTTTTCACCAACTACCTATTTGGGATGAAAATCTTCACTTAGATGCAAATACTGAATTCTATATAATCAGTGACAGATTTGTGACAAAATGCAAGTGCAAACAGTCTGATTCAATCTTCATTTACCTGTATTCCCACATAATCATTTTTATTGGGCAGATATGTAGGCAGTCAATCTGTTCACATACCTAAAGGTCTTAGAATCATAGAATGGTTTAGGTTGGAAGGGACCTCAAGGATCATCCAGCTCCAAGCCCCTGCCACAGGCAGGGACATCTCTCACTAGAGCAGG
>WAAF01006664.1:28981-59685 GCA_013400475.1 Tricholaema leucomelas
CTCCAGCAGTTCCATGTCCTTCTTGTGTTGGGGGCTCCAGCACTGCACACAGTACTGCAGGTGGGGTCTGAGGAGAGCAGAGTAAAGGGGGAGAATCCCCTCCCTTGCCCTGCTGCCCACACTGCTCTTGCTGCAGCCCAGCACAGGGTTGCTGTCTGGGCTGCATGTGCACACTGCAGGCTCATGTTGAGCTTCTCGTCGACCCAGACCCCCAGGTCCTTCTCCTCAGGGCTGCTCTCAGCCATTCACCACCCAGCCTGTATCTGCACCTGGAATTACACCGACCCAGGTGCAGGACCTTACACTTGGCCTTGTTAAACGTCATGAGTTTGGCCTGGGCCCACCTCTCCAGCCTGTCCAGGTCCCTCTGGATGGCATCCCTGCCCTCCAGCAAGTCAGCTGTGCCACACAGCTTGGTGTCACCTGCAAACTTGCTGAGGGTGCACTCAATTCCTCTGTCTTTGATAATTACGTCTAGAGTTTGGTAACTTACTGGCCTTGAGACCCTTAAAACTGATTAAAACTATATGCAATGGTATGAGGGTAGAAAAAAATCTCTCCTCATTTTTCACACTTTACTGAAGAACTTGCTTGATGTTTAAGGAAGAAAAGGTATTTTCCAAAGCCTTCAGATTATTTGTTGAACAAAGATGAAAAAGGGGCAGGCCTATTGTTGAAGAAGCACAGTCCAAACTCTAGGTTTCCTGAAGCACTCTCAGGCATAGAACCTTATAATAATCAATCATTTAATAGAATGGTACAGTAGCATGCTCACTTGACCTGGGTGCCTCTGGAGATGGACCTCAAACAAAGACATCTCTGAGCACTGATATCCTTACAGACTATGCATCTGACCTTCATGCAACCTTGATGAGCCTTTCATAAGCCTTTTGGTCCAATGGTGATTCTGACCTGAGATCTTTTGACACTTCCTGACCCCTGACTGGGCTGCTTCACTGTCTCCAGGTAGGCCATTATCTTGTAGCTCCCGTTGACACTTGTACCCTCCTTGTCTTCTACTTTGTGCTGGCTCCCTTGCTTGAACAGATACAAGTTCTGCATAAGTTCAGCAATCTTGGTGAAAGTTGACAGTTGTGCTTTAAAGCTTCACTAAATCCAGCTAGTCAGACTGCATAACTAAAGTTAAGTGAACAGCAGATAAAAATCACACATTTTACACTAAATGCCCTAACACATTAGCTATGAGAGAATGAAGTCTCTTTATTTCCCTACATCCCAAATTCAGAAGAGATAAAAACTTAATCTCAGAAAGTTTCACCTTGTGCTATGAGTAAAACACTGTCTTGCTTGCTTTTACTCTAACCTCTGTATTTTACTAAAAGGCAAGGAAAACAAGAGATAGAGGAAACATTTTCAGCATGTGATACTTCAGTCTGCTTCTGCTGACTCACTGTGAAAACATAAGATTACAAAAAAATCAATAAAACAGAAGATTCAGCAGCTTCTAACTCCCACTAAGCCTCCCTAAGTAGTAATTAGATTTTTTTCTGATTGCACTATTAGAATGCCTGGGTACACAAAAAAAATAATCTGTACACATAATGGACTCTAATAATTGTTTTAAATTATCCCATTCACCATGACAGAAACAGCACAGGAAAAATCTGGCGTGTTGCACATGTGTCAAATTCTAATCCAGTAAGAGTAGCAAGTGTCAAGTCCCAGAGCTGATGACAGTTGCATCCACAGGGCTTGAAATTCAGATGGACAGCAGTGACAAGTGGTGTCCCTCAGGGGTCTGTACTGGACCCTGTGCTGTTTAATTATATTCATCAATGCCACAGACAGTGGGATCGAGTGCATCATCAGCATGTTTGCAGATGACACCAAGCTGAGTGGTGCTGTCGATACACCTGTGGTATGGGAGGTCATCCAGAGGGACCTGGACAAGCTGGAGGGTTGGGCCCAGGTGAACTTCATGAGGTTCAAAAAGAGCAAGTACAGGGTTCTGCACCTGGGCAGGAACAATCCTCATTATTAATACAGACAGGGCGATGAGGTGATAGAAAGCAGCCTCATGGAAAAGGATTTGAGGGTGCTGATAAATGAGAAGCCAGACATGAGCAGACAGCGCGCACCTGCAGTCCAGAAGGCCAAGCACATCCTGGGCTGCATCAAAAACAGTGTTGCCAGCAGATGTAGAGAGGTGATTCTGCCACTTTGCTCTGGTGAGACCTCACCTGCAGTACTGCCTTCAGTTCTGAAGCCCTCAGTATAGGAAGGACATGGACCTGATGGAATGGGTCCAGGGGAGGGCCACGAAAATGATCAGGGAGTTGAAGCACCTCTGCTGTGAGGACAGGCTGCGGAAGCTGGGGTTGTTCAGCCTGAAGAAGAGGAGGCTCCAGGGAGACATAATAGCAGCCTCCAAGTACCTTAAGAAAGCCTAGATGGAGGTTGGAGAGAGACTGTTTACAAAGGCCTGCAGTGACAGAATGAGGAGCAATGACTTCAAACTAGAGAAGTGCAAATGCAGACTGGACGTTAGGAACAAGTTCTTTACTATGAGGGTGGTGGAACACTGAAACGGGTTTCAGTGGAAAACAGGGAGGTGGTTGAGGCCCCTTCCCTGGAGACATTCAAGGTGAAGCTCTGATCAACCTGGTCTACTTGAGGCTGTCCCTGCTGTCCGTGGAGGGCTGTTTGGAGGTCCCTTCCAACTCAGACCATTGTGTGATCCCCTATTGTGTAAGGCAGCCTTTCTATGACTTTCTCATAAATTAACAAAATCTCCAATCGAGACATTCTCCAAAACTCAGATGCTCCAATACCCTGGAAGTGGGAAGAAGACCTAAACCACTTCACTGTCGATAAGCTAAAAATCAACATTACTCATTAAAACCACTTTTATTTTTTTCAGACTTCTAATCAACTGAAAACAGTACAGATCACACAGTCACATGTTTAAAGTTACAACTGAAAGAACTACCAAAGACATGGACAGACATGTTCTATGCAATCTCTTCTTAAAAATCACAAGTGCATTTCAAAAGGCCAGTGCTCAAAAAGACTTTCTGACACAGACAGGTATTTTTCCAAGTTTGGTATCTCCCTGCTTAGTGTGCACAGATGAGCTAAGAACTGTCCTGCTGGGTGAGAGCAAAAGAACAGAATATTTCAGTTGGGAGGGACCTACAATAATCATCTGGACACAATGATCAGCACTGTCTCCAACCATGATACCAAGAGGCCAACTGGGCTGCTATTTATGGTGCAATCCTCCTCCTGATAACAGGAGCTCCCGGTTTAAGGACATGGAACAAATTTAAGGACACTTCAAAAAGACTTTCTGACACAGGTATTTTTCCAAGTTTGATTTCTCCCTGCCCAGTGTGCACAGATGAGCTAAGAGTTGTCCTGCTGGATGAGACCAAAGGAACAGAATATTTCAGTTGAGAGGGATCTACAATAATCTTCTGGCCACAATGATCAGCACTGTCTCCAACCATGACACCAAGAGGCCAACTGGGCTGCTATTTATGGTGCAATCCTCCTTGTGATTACACAAGTTCACAACTACCACATTATGGAAGAGATACTAATAGTTCCAATTTTTGACATTACCATACAACACTACAATACTCTCACTGAAATGTGTAACACAAAGTTTCTTACTTTCAGATTCTGCATCCACAGAATACTGGCAAAACTGAGTAGTGCAGTGGAATCATCTGAATAGATGAAAATACAGAGTGAAAGATACTCTGGGAGAAAAAAAAAAGAGAAAAAAAGATCTTTCTCAAAAAATGGGAGAATATTTTATCTTCAAGTAAAAAAAACAGAGATAGCATCACATCTTAAAGCAGATAGATGGAGAATTTGTGACAATGAACACGTGAATTGCTATGTTCACGCAGAAAAAAAACTTTGTGACAAATAGGACAAATTAATTTCAGCTAGTTTACTTCTGCATTTTTAAATGTGAGACAGACAGACATGTGAGTTATGTTACTATTAAAATTGCTGGATATGCAAACTATCCAATCAATATTTGATAAGCTTTAAACAGTTAAAATATGTCTCAGAGCCAAGTCCAAGTTAGACTCACTTTCATTTTAGAATCACTCTCAAAATAACAAATGACAGGAAGTAAACACTCAACATATTTAAAATTAAACTGTGAATGAGCAACCAGATCTTGAACAGCTGTACATTTAAAAATGAGTTACTGAAGGCCTGTCTCAACCTCCACAGCAGTGCACATTCCAAATCAACTAATGTTAAATTTTGTCAGCATGACAGTGAGAAACTTCAGTGACAGCCACACAATTCTAATGTTCTTCTCAGTACATATTCCAGTATCAGTAGACGCCCTGGATTCCAGCAACAGCTCTGAAGAAACATTTACTATAAAGGTTGCAATCTGTTTCTGACACACAAAAGTGGCCATACTGTGTCAGATCAAAGGTTCTATGTGTCTGACAATGATCAAAATCAAACGAGCTGGGAAGAACTGAGCACATACATAGCAATACTTTCCTAGGATACTCTCTTACCATTTTAACAACTGGTATCTTCCATGATGCATGGCCATGAAATATATGATGGATTCATATGCATCACTTGAAACTTGTAGTTTCCTAATACCAATGACAAGGTAGAAAACTCATAAACCACAAACCAGAGGCACGTCTGAGCCCAAATCTACTGGTCTGTATTTAAGTACAGCACACATCTGGACCTCTCCAGGAAGAGGAATATGGAAGGAATATGGAACAGACACCCTACACCGAGAGAGCATAACTCTGACTCTTGATCTGCTACCAAATTTCTTGCTCCTAAATCTGCATGGCAGCCAAATCACTTAGGATGTCTTATATTTTGATGACTCTTTCTAGAGACTTTAACACTGCAAAATCAGAAAAGGAAGAAAGCTTCAGGAAATAATTTCTCAAAATTAAGCCTACTATACTAATTTTAAAGCAGTGTTGTAACAGGCAATCTTAAGACAGTCCTCCTTGATTTCTGAATGCGAGTCTTAGTTATGCTACATTATAACTATTAAATAAATCAATCTCAGCCCTCCATCCACACTTAAAATACAAGTTAGACTGTTAAATAAGTGACATTTCCTCTAGTGTAAGATCTACACTTGGAATATACAAGACAACTAAACATAAAGCATGTGCTTTTCTTAGCATTTTTTTACACTACCCACATATTTAGAGCATTTTACATATATATATATATATATGCATTTGATGCAAAATGTACGGAGCATGAACTAGCTTAATGAATGATTTCACACAGCTAGTGCCATCAATAGACATCCAAAATGGTAACCAGAAAGCCACCATGATTGCCTCAAAACTGGTCTGAATTATTAATCCCCTGAAGGCAAAGCAGGCAGCTGACGTTCAGGAAAGCTCTTCTGAAAATGATCACTCACCTTAAAAAGCTTCCTGAAGAAATGATCCTAAGTATACTTCTCTTTATGCCAGCAGCTGTCACTTTCTGGAATATGCTTTTATTTTCTGGGGGCTCTGCAAAAGAAAAACAGATTTAATTTATGGTTTTGGTTTTTTTTTAATATTCCAGCATTCGAAAACACATTGCGAAACTTAAACTTAGTTGCTTGCACTCTCAGGTTATTTCCAGAAGACAGATATTTTTATAAATGAGACAGAGCTCAAGAAAGCCAAAAGAGCTCATCAATCAAGACAGATTTCTCGTATGCTTCTTCTAATTACTATAACATCTACTAGGAAGTCAAAACATCAAGAGAATTGCGGCAACTCAAGATGCAACTCAAGACTGCAATCTAAGTGAACCAAACCATAACAGAATCTTTGAGGATTTATATTAAGAAAAGAGTACATAAAGTATAAAAACCAGGAAGAAACAGGTTTTCCATATTGCTATGAATGCAAGGATTACTGTATAACCACATAGGGACTAATATTAAATGTTCACTCATTATCTCAGAATCACAGAATTAACCTGGTTGGAAAAGACCTCTGAGATCATTGAGTCCAACCTATCACCTAACCCCTGTAATTAAGTAAACCATGGCACTAAGTGCCTCATCCAGCCTCTTTTTAAACACCTCCAGGGATAGCGATTCCACCACCTCCCTGGGCAGCCCACTCCAATGCCAATCACTATTTCTGTGAAAGACGATTCATACCAGAATGTCTCATCTAAAGCTAGGTCTTTAGATAGTTGAGCCATGTACTTGTAAGAAAAGACACATTAAACAAAACTGAAAAAGACACATTATGTAAGGGTAAAGAAAATAGAACTGCCTCCAGGATCTCCACTATTTAAAACAATGCACTAATCATGGACACATGCATAAAGATCTTAATAAGGGACAGTATTGTTCATATTCAAACAGACATTACTTAGTATTCTTGTCAGGTTATCTAGTGACATTCTAAAAACAAAGTTCTGCCCATATAAATACAAAACTTCCATTCTCCATGACCAAAAATAGAAGACATTAAATGACGCTTACATTCAGTCATTGCAAAGAGACAGCAACTATGCAAGCAGGTATGAAAGGAGGAAAAAAAAAGGCAGCAAGCTACAAACATTAGCAATTTCTCCACGTGTTTCATAACAGAAACAAAACCACTTGATGCAAAGCTCAGGATAAAGTCATCAGCAGCAAAAAAATAGAATCAAGTGTAAAACATTGTATTAACTTTGACTACAATCCTCCAATCACAAATACAAACCAAATGGAAAAGCCAGAGTACTGCTGCAATCCCAAGCACAAATCCAGGCTGGGCAGTGAGTGGCTGGAGAGCAGCCCTGAGGAGAAGGACTTGCGGGTGCTGCTGGAGGAGAAGCTCAACAGGAGCCCGCAATGTGCACTTGCAGCCCAGAAAGCCAATCAGAGCCTGGGCTGCAGCAGCAGAAGTGTGGCCAGCAGGGTGAGGGAGGTGATTCTCCCCCTCTGCTATGCTCTGCTGAGACACCACCTGGAGTACTGCACCCAGTTCTGCAGCCCCCATTACAAGGACGTGGAGATGCTGGAGTGTGTCCAGAGAAGGGCCATGAGGATGCTCAGAGGGCTGCAGCAGCTCTGCTATAAGGACAGACTGAAAGAGTTGGGGCTGTGCAGGCTGGAGAAGAGGAGGCTCCCAGGTGACCTTCTTGTGGCCTTCCAGGATCCGAAGGGGACTACAAAAAGCTGGGGAGACACTTTTAGGCTCTCAGGGAGTGACAGGACTGGGGGGGAATGGAGCAAAATCGGAGGTGGGGAAATTCAGGTTGGACATGAGGAGGAAGTTGTTGAGCAGGAGAGTGGTGAGAGGCTGGAATGGGTTGCCCAGGGAGGTGGTTGAGGCCCCATGGCTGGAGGTGTTTCAGGCCAGGTTGGATGAGGCTGTGGGCAGCCTGCTCTAAGGTAGGGTGTCCCTGGGCATGGCAGGGGAGTTGGAACTGGCTGCTTCTTGTAGTGCCTTCCAACCCTGACTGATTCTATGACTGTACAGGAATATTTTTTAATCCCTCTTCTGGTTCAAAGGGAAGTCTTGAAAGTAAAACACTTAACAAAGGCACCACCTAGGCACATTTCGATTTCAAGTATGTGTTAAAGAACTGCATGTGGTAAAAGTAACTCTGAAAATAGCATTAAAAGAAACAACAGATTGGTGACACAAAACAGACAAGCTGTATCTCCTGCTATTTGCACAGAGAAAGCATTTTTTTTAAAGGAACTTTTCCATATCACAGGTCAGAATGAAGAATTTTATCAATATAAAAATGCCAATCTTCTCCAATTACTACTGATTTTTTTATCCACAAGCTTATTTTTATCTGCATATATGTCATTAGAAGTTAAAACTGTTAACGAAAGTGTAATACTGGTCTAGTACTGGACTATACTAGCTAACAGATCAAAGTATAACAAAAGCTTGTGGATGAACCATACAGACATCTGCAAGGAAGAAATAAAATGTTACAAAAATTCTCTGGTGTTTAAGCATAATAGAACCTGATAACTACAGACAGATTGCTGCCTCAGTGCCATAAACCACTGGATAATGAATATAAAAGAATTAAAAGATGACAAAGATAGAGCATAAAACCTAGATGATCTATTTTTTCTGGAACTACTGTTGAGGCAGTCAAAGCCAATCCCACACGTGGGCCTTTTAAGACTGAGGATGTGTAAGACATTCTCTTAAAAGATATCAAATTAACAGTAAGAATTCACCAGAGCCAGACCCTACTCAGAAGAATTGTTAAAAGCATCAAATATGAAATTGCCGAAGTATGAATTCTGCAGAAACTTAGGCTTAAGGTGACTCAAAGAGAAATGTAAGTGGAAAATAGATATTTTTTTCAGAGCTTGACAAGGCAATCAGAGGTATAACAAAACAAGTTTATCTTCCATATCAGGCAAGCTGGGTGAAACAATACTTAAGAATTTGGAGACTGACATAACAGGGAGGCTAAAGGAGTTAGAAGTGGCAAGGGAACAGAAGACTTCTAAAAAGCTTCTGATTCTGTCTCTCATAGAAAGCTGTTATAGAAACTAAGACCCTGCAGGGTATGATTTAAGAGACAAAGAATTTGTGCCAGGACTAAGCTATTGTTCAGAACGGTCACCTGCACACCTGTCATTTCACATTATTATCTGTGATTAAGTTTTCAGATTATATGAAATGACTATGAGCAATCAAAACTGCCACATCATTAACGAACTTGTAGAAGACTCCCAGAATACTGAGCAACAACATATATATACTGGGGACAGAGTGGCTGGAGAGCAACCAAGAAGAAAGGGACCTGTGCTGAACATGAGGCAGCAGTGTGCCCAGGTGGCCAAGAGAGCCAATGGCATCCTGGCCTGAATTAGGAACAGCGTGGCCAGTAGGACAAAGGAGGTTATTCTTCCCCTGTACTCAACACTGGTCAGGCCACACCTTGAGTGCTGTGTCTGGTTCTGAGCTCCACAATTCAAGAGAGATGTTGAGATACTGGAACATGTCCAGAGAAAGGCAACAAAACTGGTGAGGGGCCTGGAGCACAGTGCTGTGAGGAGAGGGGGGTGTGCAGCCTGAAGAGAAGGCTCAGGAGTGACCTCATTGCTGTCTACAACTACCTGAAGGGAGGCTGTAGCCAGGTGGGGTTGGTCTCTTCTCCCAGGCAAGCAGCAAGAGAAGGGGACACAGCCTCAGTCTGTGGTGGGAGGAGGTCTAGGCTGGAGGTTAGGAGGAAGTCGTTGGCAGAGAGAGTGATTGGCATTGGAATGGGCTGCCCAGGGAGGTGGTGGAGTCACCATCCCTGGAGGTGTTTAAAAAGAGGCTGGATGAGGCATTTAGGTAAGTATGGCAGAATGTCAGATGAAAGTACCAAAAAAAACCCCACAAACCATGATAGCACAAAGCTACATGGGATGCCAGATTCGTGAAGGGCTTCCCAGAACAGAGGAGCACCAAATGACATTTTAAAGAGGCTCTTTACTTATTTGCCTAGTAAATAATTAGATAACAGATTTCATCGTTTAAATATTTTTGAGGCCAAGAAACAAACTAGCTCCAAAATTATAAAAAATTGTGAAAAGAACAGCAGAATTCCCCTATCATGGTATCTCCAAACTTCAAAAGTAAGACAGACATTATTATTCTACATTTGTGAGCCTTCTTATCTGACAATAGCAAATACTGAGCTAGACGGACTCACACAGCACCCTCTCAACGTCTTACCACTGCAGTTGTGTATTCATACAACCCCAGCTTTTCTTAGCAGCTCTTGCAGCTGCGCTCTCATCAAAAATACATGCAAATACAAACATTAAGGATGCAAGGAAAGCCAAAGAAAAGCACAGGCTCAACAGAGAGTATCTGACTAACAAGTTTTCACTGAACTCTCAATTCTGCAGCATTGCAACATTTATCTCCAGACTACATCTTAACAGAAAAATGAAGTGAGCAGGATGAAGGATGATAAAAAAGTTCTACCAGCTAAATCACAGGCTTGTTGTAGAATACAAAGAAGCATATAATGCTGAAATAACCAAAACCTGGCCACAAATTAAAACAGAATAAATACTCAAACCACTGACTCAGGCTCATTTAAAGTATATATTATACAGTGTATTAAAGAAACGTTGCAACAGCAACGAAAGACAACTGAAGTGTTGCATTTCCAAGAGATTCCTTGTCCTAGATGAATAGTGAATATGAAAACAACTGCTAGGAAAAGTGGCAGCAAGGGGCAACACTGAAATTAAACGGTAGTCATAGTAACCTCACTGACTAATGAGTTACTCTATGCACACAGTTAACTTATTTATTTCCCAATTTCTTTCACTCCATTACATTCCAAATTCTCCAGTTCAAAGATAGGAAGCAATCTGAATGTATCATTTCATACTCTGACATTCATCCTTCTTAAGGTAAGTATCTGGCAAGTCAGAATGAACACAAGAAAGGGCCCCAAAAACCCAGGTGCAAACCCTCAACCTCAAGGCTACATATCTCATCAGTGAAGACCAAAGGAAGAAGAATACTGACACAATACTAAAGGTCCCAAAACTTTTCTACATACCATCACTGTATGCTTGAATTTAGCAACACAGAATATTGCTAGTAGATTCCTCCTGAAGCACTGTTATTACTTGAGATTTAAGAAGAGGTGTAGTAAAATTGAAACCCATAGGATGTGAAATACTTTTCAAAGCCTAGAGGCAGTCTGAACTCTCCCCATGGCCCAGTATCAGCCAGAATCTCTTTCTGCAGCCAAAACCATTAAATTAATAATCTGACATTAATATATGAAAATACTAGTCTCCTCAGGAGGAGCATAACCTAGTTCCAAGTATCTATCCCTCTTCAGAAAGAAATTCAAAGAACAATCAGAGCATCTCTTCTTTCCTCCTCTGTTAAACTAATTACATCCTTCTAGTTCATTAAACCCTCCACTTAGTTAACTCACTACTCATCCACGTTCTTGAGGGCATTTATTTCATTGGCACCACTATATCACATCTAATGTAGCTCCATTACACACAATTCTTTACAGAGAACTAGTTCACAAGTATCACAACTCCACGAGGAAGAGTCTTGTTCTTTCCCTACTGCTATTCCAGATTTGAAATGCAGACAATGTATGTAACACATTGCATGGTTCAGGGAAAGGTTTTGCCTCAAATCTTTGTTTTCTGCTCCTGAGCTGAATGACTTTTCTTCCCATACACTCCATATCCTAAGAGATACTCACTGTGGTAACTGTGTTAAACGGGATACAGTTAAGCTCACTGTAAGGGCAGAATCATCAGGCAGACAGATGAGTGTACCCTCTCAGAACCCTTGGAAGAGTATAAAGAAATTTCATACATACATTTTACAAACATATACTGGAACTAACTTTTCAATATACATGAAGAAATCTAGTCCATCTTTTTTGATGCAGTCAGTTTTGTTCAGGTATCATCAGTGATTTGCTATTGAAATGGGCTGCCCAGGGAGGTGGTGGAGTTGCCAACCCTGGAGGTGTTCAAGAAAAGCCTGGCTGAGGCACTTAGTGCCATGGTCTAGTTGATTGGCTAGGGCTGGGTGACAGGTTGGACTGGATGACCTTGGAGGTCTCTTCCAACCTGGCTGACTGTATGATCAGTTATAAAGAACATTCCCTGTGAAGGGTATTCTCAACTGAAGATGTATAAATGGATCAAGTTCTAGTTAATGGATGTTGAAAGCTGAGAACACTTAACCTCCCAGGTCTATGGAAAAATGATACCGGAGGGCACTTCAGCAAAACAAGTACACTTGGGCTCTTCACATAGCAATTTATTTTTTATACTTAAGATTCAACCTCTCTGCAACAACAACCTAGCTGTTATTGCAACAGTCCCCATTCTTTCATTCTGCATATCAAGAGGACTCTTTTCAGAAATGGACACAGCACAATTCATGGATATTCTTCAGGAAAAAAAAATGAAAAAAAATGAAAAACAACCAACGCTTAGAGAGAATAATAATGTTTCTGCTGCAGACAACGGCTATTTAGGTACCTCAGAACTTCAGAATTCTTGCCTTACACACCTTGAGGTAAATTCACCAACTGCATCCTCAAACCTGAAATCCCAACTTAACCTGAGAAAAATCTGCAGACAGACATAAACCATTTTGTTGCAATAGCCAAATGTTAACAATCATCTGCTTAACCACTGCTTTGGAAAGGGTAGCTCCCACTCACTTGAACGCAGACTACCCACATCCACACTGCAAATCCCTCCATCTTCACTAAACTACTCAAGTGTGGTTGAGGAGGACTTTAGTGATCATAGAATCAACCAGTTTGGAAGAGACCTCCAAGCCCATCCAGTCCAACCTATCACCCAGCCCTGTACAATCAACCAGACTATGGCACTAAGTGCCCCAATCAAGTTTTTTCCTGAACACTTCCATGGACAGCAGCTCCACCACCTCCCTGGGCAGCCCATTCCAATGCCAATCACTCTCTCTGGCAACAACTTCCTCCTAACATCCAGCCTAGACCTCCCCTACCACAACTTGAGGCTCTGTCCCCTTCTTCTGTTGCTGGTTGCCTGGCAGAAGAGATCAACCCCACCTGGCTACAGCATCCCTTCAGGTAGCGGTAGACAGCAATAAGCTCTGCCTGAGCCTCCTCTTCTGCAGGCTGCACACCCCCAGCTCCTTCAGCCTCTCCTCATAGGGCTGTGTTCCAGGCCCCTCACCATCTCCATTGCCCTTCTCTGGACATGTTCCAGTATCTCAGCATCTCTCTTGAATTGAGGAGCCCAGATATTAGAGAGCAAGAGACCACCATATCGCCATGCCAACAGAAAAATGCTTTAGCAGTATAATAGGCCGTGTATGTGCTGCATGCTTTGTGGAAACCTGAAGCCTTAAATTTGAGGACATACGGCATATGCAGATAGGATATCTCTAGAAGACTGTTCTGCATAGGACACAAATCTGTGGCAGTGTGCATCCATGAAGTGGAGCCCAGAGAAAACAACCCCATCACCTGCGGCCAGGTTTCCTTTCAGATGCTACCAGCTGTCTCCAGAAAAACTGAGTTAGAAATGATGCAGCATGGAAAACTACGAGGATGCAGAATCAAACTCAGATTTTTACCTTAATAAGGATGCATGCAATTACTTCCTTATATAAAAATCATTTAGATAAATTATGTTATCTAGATGTCAATGTTAAAATACTAGCTTCAGACTTACTTAACACTTTTACTGCTAACAGATTTCAAATTAATCCATTCACTTAATCCAAAAAGGCATAACATTTCTCTATCTTTGTTACAGACATTTAGCTCTTTATAATTCTCTGCTTTTTTGGACACGCACTTCAAATCCTAGCATTTTTTTGTGATTTGGCAAATCAGGCATTTCCTTTTATCTGGTGAACTTCCTCTGCTCAACTCATAAACAACCATACTGCAGAATTTAAAGGAAATCTATCCTCTTTAGGAGAAAACAGCCCATTCACAGGATCAGCATACAGCAAATACAGTCATACCAACAACAAACTCTTTTCTGAGGATATGCTTTTCATCTTTTACTGACAAAAAAAACCAACTCTCACAACATTCTGCTGAAAGGATAGCACAATTGCTTTCCAATACCATTATTTACAGTGTTTAAGCTGTTACATTTTAAAGACTTTGCAGTTCGATTGACTGCACCCATTATCTTGAATTCCTGAAAGTCACTTGGAATAAAAATACTGTGGGGTACTATTCCACAGTCGTGAACATTTCAAAGCAGAACCCACAACTTGGACGTCAGATGTTTTCTGAAAGAAACTCAAAACACTAAAGAAAGTCTTAGCTTACTTCACAAAAGCTGCATTTTAACAGACATAGTGGCAGTACACTACACTAAACAGATTTAAACACATTGACATGATAGGATAAGCTTTAGGTAGCTTATCCATGATAGGATAAGCTTTAGGTATTCAAAAATTAAAGTTTATCCACAGAACACACTCTTTATTTGTTTATATTCTCACCTTGGGTGAATTTTGTGATTTTCTGGCTCAGCAGCTTTGCCACTATTAATATGTTATTTGTGTAAGCACTGCAGCACCACATAGTTAAATTATTCCTGCTTTTATTAAACAACCATTAAATCTATGCCACTCCCTACTCTAGTCTTCCTACCAGTGAGAAAAACAACTTATTACTGTTAATCTCCATTCAAACAGCAAACATTATACATGTGATGACAAACTATATAAGTTACAATATGCTGCTAATGTATGGAAAACATTGTCCAAATTCTCTAAAGCAGAAAGTTAGACATAAACAGAGCTGGAAGGGGGAGGAAAGCAGCAAAGCTGACAAATCAAGTACTGAAATTAAGAGATTCACAAATTGAGGATGAAAACCTAAGTGCCACGCTCTTTAGAATACGCATTATGTGATCATTTAATTACTTCCACTGTGCTTTTCTCCATAAATGCCTGACTTTTTTATTAGAGTGCTCACGGGGATAATTCAGCACTCTGACAGAGGGGCTAGTCTTCACGACTCCATCATGCTCACTGCCGTTAAGTGTATGTCTCACAGTTTCTAAACAGGCAATTTCAGGAAACAAAGGGGTCACTTTAACACTATTCTGGATTCTATTTCTGCTTCTGGCAAAAACTGCTTACACAACGTGTAACAATTCACAAACTCTTCACGGGTTGCCGCTAGTAAAAAGACTTTTTTTCATTAGGTCTTAACTATGGTAATTTATTTTGATGCTTAGGCTTGATTTCTTAAGGTCTCAGCTCTCTGTGTTAAATAAATAGCTTTCAAAACCATACTACAAGAAAGGTAGTGATCAAACTATGACAATTACAAAACAGCATACAAAAGTTCTGTCTTCAGACCAAGAATGGATTACTGTACAGAAAAATGCCTAATACATTATAAGCTATTAAACAGTTATTTGTCAAGTATTTCCCTTGCTAGCACTTAATATTAGAAGGTTCCAAATGGACTGAATCATTTCGAAAGCTATAAAGTATACCTAAAGGACAGATAAAGAGTACACATGCAGTGTTTTTATTCCTCCCTTAAGATCATCTTAATGGAGAACTATGTCACAAGAAACGTGTCACAGTATGCAACTACTGCTGTGACTCCACATTCACTCTACCACCAACATAAAGGCAAGATGTGGTCTGCATAGTAACTCTCCCCTCCACTAAAAAAAAGAGCACATCAGAAAGCCCAAAAAAGTCCTTCTGCTGTGCAGGGTTTGATTTCACAATACAGCCAAGATTAAGCAGCCAGAGCTGCTAACAAGACGAACACAACATTTCAAAGATAGAAAATCTGACAAATCTGTACAACTGGCCAGAAAACAGTCACTGAATCACAGTACCATTACACGTATAGAGAACTATCTCTACACATGGCTATGGCATTCATCTGTGCGTCGTGAGCATGTTAGTAACAAGCATGGATGTTGGAAACAAAGCTAAAAACTACATGCGGTTAAACCATTTGTCATCCTCCCTCTAGTACAGAAAGGCATGAAGTACATGAAGGAGGCTGGTGACTACAGAGCAAATGGTAATCTGAGATCCAAAGCAGAATGATGTTATGAAGCATAATTCATTCAGATTAATAACAGCATTGTCTTTATTTTTTAGGGAATTTAATTATTAGGGAAACTCACAGGACTGAGAAAATCCCTGTTATTTCAGATGTACTACACTCAAACTCAACCTAAACTTTGCATTTAAACTTGGGAGGATAAATTAGAAAATATTAGGATCATGCTGTCAAATATAATGTCATGCTACAAGATCACAGGAATTAAAATCCTCCATCCCATGAAGTTGTCCTAAAAGAAGAAAAGGAGAAAAAGAGAAAAGAAAAATAAATCAAACACCAGGGGGAAAAAAAAAGAGGGGTGTGTTTGCAGAAATCAACGAACCCATTTAAAGAATCACCTTCGCTGTTTTTTTAAGACATTTTCAAAACTTCCTATGCCACACAAGTAGGCTCTTCAAAAGAAAGATTGTTTCTCAAACCCTGGAAAACAGCTTTGAATTCCACTGATTCAGGAGTATTTTTTTTTAACGTCACCAAAATAAATCTTTCTAAGACATGCTACAAGTATCTAATGCATATGCTAAAAGAGCAGAAATTTGCGGCATACTTACACACCCAGTATTTTAAACTTCCTAATAAGATGGTGACTACTCAACAACTCGTAGACTATCTCTACTGTACAACAAACCTCTCCATTAAGTTTTCAACATCCATTTTTATGAGGCAAATACATAAAAAATACAACTAAGACAGTACTAGGTGGAGAGTTTCAAGATAGGAGCATATAAACAGTTTACTTCCTGTTACAATGAACTTAAGACTTTCTTCTCTTCCCTCGCTGCTTCTCCTCCCATAAAAGCCAAAGAATCCCCTTCCCTCCCCCTCGAACAACTTGGCACAGACTGCAAAAAAGACTCCTCCCTGTTTAGTGATGACCTCATGCAGCTAGCCCATCTCCTTGTACGGAGCAACTCCAGGCTCGCTGCCAGCCGTCTCCGCCTTCATGCTGATACCGCAAACATACCTTCCTTCACCCCGACACTGCTCAGCTGAAAGAACATCGCTAAGCGGCAACAAGCAGAGGGGGCTGGCCGGGCAGGAAGAAGAGGTCTCCGCATGGACACAGAACAGACCAACAGATTCCTGCTCCAAACTCGCGTCTCGCACAAACTCAGGAAATTTCCTATCACCAAAGCACCTCTCCTCTCCGTTACACGAAGAACTAAACTGAACTCAGAACATTTTTAAGTATGGAAATATATCCTGTTACATAACTGCACCACAACCTCATATAGCTGATTCTCGCTTCCTGGCATTCTCTTTATTCCAGTGAGGCAGAAATTCCTCCCCTCTTAACAAAGACCCGTCTTATCTTCCCTTGTATTACCCTACTTTAAAATCATCCCTCTTCTTTTTCAGCCTCTCTTTACTTCCAAGTGTCTCCTCAGAACGATTTCCACATGATCTGCTTAAACACCACAAATGCAAATATCAACTGACAAACCACCCTTTGAAAGCTTCAGTTGTGACATGAAGCTATACTTGGAAAAAAGCAGAAAAATATCCTGGTGGTGCTTAACAGAGCTTTTGCTCAGTTAAATGGTAACCTTGTACATAAAAGACTTGAATATTCCCAAAGCTCAGCTCCTGCAGTGCTAACATTCCATGTGATCTCTTGGACTACTATGTCCAGCTCCTGAGACCTCAACAAAGGAAAGACAGCAACCTTTTGGAATGGGTCCAGAGGATGGTAACAAAAACGATTATAGAGGTGAACACCTCCACTGAGAAAAGACTTAGAGAGTTGGAGTTGTCCAACCTGGAGAAGTGAAGGCTCCAGAGAGACCTTAATGAGGTCTTTCAGTGACACCTGTGAGAAAAACGGGGACAGACTTTTTAGCAGAGCTTGCTGTGACAGAGTTAAGTGGCAATGGTTTTAAACCAAGGGCAGCTGTAGTGAAACACCAGCACAGGTTGACCACAGAAGTGGTCTCTACCCCTGGAAACATTCAAGGTCAGACTGGACGGGGCTTTCAAGAAGCCTGCTCTAATTGAAGATGTTTCTGCTCACTGCAAGAGGAGTTGGACTAGATGACTTTTAGAGGTCCCTTCCAAACCAAACTGTAACAGCACTGTCAACTTGCTTCAACACATTAGATGTTCTCTCCCATTGTACATTTATTTGTCTCACTAACAATAATCATTAATGTAATTCAATCTATACGTTTATTTTCAATTTGCTTTGACTGTTACTGGATTAGAAGTATGAATGTTTCATCTCCTTGAGTCTGTATCAACCATCTCTTTAATAGATATTATTTGGTATGTACAATTAACTGAAAATAATATTAATTATATTAAACAAAAACCTTCAGACTTCACCTAGGTTCTTCCTACACGGCAAATTGTTGCAAGAAACTGCCTCGCAGTACGGCAGAGCAAAAAAAGTCAGATCAACCACACAAAAAAACTGTGTTGCCTTCTTGCAAACAGAAGAGTCGGCTATTATAGGATGTGTCATTTCTAAGGGTGAAAATTCAAACAACACACAAACATACTTCAACATCAAAAAGGATGTTTATTGCTTTTCTATATATTGCGTACTCAAATACCAAGTATGCGAGCATTTAGGACCCTCGCAGATATTAAATCCACAAATACACAAAGCATTAAAAAACAAAAACAAACAAAAAAAAACCCCACATAAGAAAAGCCTCTAAAGCAGTAGCACTAAAAAGACCCTATATATGCAAGCTGTAAACCTAATGCATACGCTAGGAAATCCGCTCAGCTCTAGTGCTCTGGAGCATTGTCGAGTTGTGCGGGGGAGGTAAGGAAGGGAGGAAAAAAACAGAACAGGGGAGCCACACCAGGACTGGGGGGAGACGCACAACACATCAAAGTTTCTAGCGGCAACGGGCGCGTCCTCACATTATTAACAGCTGATACAGCCCGGTCAGCGCGTCGCGGAGCAGCCAGCGCACGGGAAGGTGAAGAGACATGCCAGGAATTGGCGGAGATACGCGCTGCAGCAACCGTACCGAGTCTGCTCTTCCCCTTCTTTTGCGTTCTAGCCCGAACCTCGTCGGCCCCCGGTCCCGCCCTGACCCCGTACACGGATCCCCACCCGCCGCGCTGCCTGCCCCGCCGGGGCGGGTCCACCGATGGAAGAGAGGCGCCCCTGACGCCTCCTCGCGCCACCGCCGCCACCGCAGAGGAAAGCGCTAGTGGCGCCGGTGTCCGCCCCGCCCGTCGCAGGTAAACCTTCTCACGGGGCCTACCCGCTCCCCTCCACCGGCTGCCCCCTCAGCGGACGGGCAGAACACTGCGGGGGGGAGCGGTCGCCGCCCCCTCGCCCCGGCACCGGTCCCAGGGCGCGGAAACTAGCGGCGGCGTCACCACGCCGCATACGGCACCTACCTACCTGACAACTCGAGCCCCTCCACCGCCGCTGACGCCAAGCCCTACCAGTGGCACGTGACCGACGCGGGCCAGTCAGCGCCAGGCCCCTCACTCCCTTCCAGCCAATCGGAGCGCTTTTCGCCTGCTGGTGACGCTCTGCCGCTGGAGGCCAGTCAGCGGGGGAAGCAGCGTCACTGCCGCAACCTCCCGGCTCGGAGGGACAGCGCGATTGGATGGCAGCCGTGGAGCTCCGCCTCCGCCGCGCCTTGCGTCCGTATCCCAGCAACGGCCTTCCGCACAGCTCCTGGAAGCCACGCCCGGGAGTAGCTCAGGGCTAGCGCAGAATGGGCGCAGGTTCGATTGAATGTTTAATGACTGGTAAGGAATGTTTGCTGTTGTAATTACAACACTACAAGACAATGTACACCGGCCTTAAAGTATTTGTGCTGCACCTGGAGTACTGCATCCAGTTCTGGAGCCCCCATTAAAAGAGGAATGTGGAAACGCTGGAGTGCGTCTAGAGAAAGACCACGAGGATGATCACGGGGATGGAGCAGCTCTGCTGTGAGCACAGACTGAAAGAGTTGGGGCTGTGCAGGCTGGAGCAGAGGAGGCTCCCAGGTGACCTTCTTGTGGCCTTTCAGTATCTGAAGGGGGCCTACAAAAAAGCTGAGGAGGGACTTTTTAGGCTCTCAGGGAGTGACAGGACTGGAGGGAAGGGAGCAAAGCTGGAGGTGAGGAGAGTCAGGCTGGAGGTGAGCAGGAAGTTGTTGAGCATGAGAGTGGTGAGAGGCTGGAATGGGTTGCCCAGGGAGGTGGTTGAGGCCCCATGGCTGGAGGTGTTTAAGGCCAGGCTGGATGAGGCTGTGGGCAGCCTGCTCTAGGGTAGGGTGTCCCTGGGTATGGCAGAGGGATTGGAACTAGATGATGCTTGGGGTCCCTTCCAACTCTGACTGATTCTGTATCGTTTCTGGGCTGCTTAATACTTATCATGGAAATACAGTGTGAACATAAAAGAAACATATGGGACTAAAAGATGACAAATCCCGAAAAATTAATTCCTGGGCACCACACCCTGTCTTTTGCAACAAATTGTTTTTACAGCAAATGAAACATTTAGTTAAGTCGTAACACAAAGCCTGATACCATGATGCATTTCAGAAGAGCTTAAGAACCCTGTAACAAGTTTGAATAAAGTGACAGACAATCAGCATTTCACAAGAAATTGCCAGTCACTGGCATTTACAAACAGAAATATAACAAAAAAAATATGTGGGCGTGTGCTAGTTTGAAGCTAGCTAGAATGTTTTGGTGAGAAGAATTAGATTACAGGCTGTGAAAGGGAAACTACAGTGATGTCTACTTCACCCAAACCATCACAGGGCAGAGCAATCATATTCCAATCCACAGCATGTTTGCAAACTGGAGTGTCCAAACACGAGTCATGAAACTCTGCTATGTGCTGTTTTCTACCTCTGTTTAAGTCATTTGTGCCTTTTTCTTCCAAAACATCACATAGAAATAATGTGGGTTTTTTTCTTTACCTCTATCAAATGAGAAGGAATTAAATTCTTTTGTACCTTATACATGCTCACCTGAGACCTATATATCATTAAAAGCAAGTTTGAGTAATACTAGGAAACCAACATTATTTTGTGGAAGAAAGTAGGGTCCTATGATGTACTTTACATTTGGATATTTTTTGTCAGTGTCCTATTTGGGATAAAAGCATAGAGTCGATATAAATGGTTGCTCTCTGTGTACCCACCAGACCACTGCAGTTAATTTAGCCCTCTTGGATACTCACCAAGGTTTGTAGAGGTTCTCCAATGTACCTCTGAGTTTCTCATCACTCCACAGCTTGTGTGTCATGTTCCATTCACACAGTGTGATGATCCATTGGTAAAAAGGGTTAGATCCATGTTCTCTAGAGGTTAATCCTGCAGATATTCCCATGGGTGGCTGGAGTCAAGCACTACCCAGGTACAATCATGATGTGGTTTACCATCTGAGTGAACAGACAGGAAAGTTGCTGAATTTAAAACATAGCATCTTTTTAAAAATAGTGTTATCTGCATTCAAAACCATTAGTTCATAGTGATGTCCTATTTGTAGGGACAACACTGTGTAGTATATTGCTCAAGAATTGGTTCTACTTTATGCAGGACATGCAGGTTGTTCGGTAACCCAGTACTAATAACCTAGTTTTCTCTAGGATAGTTGTTTTGGCTGTTGCTTTCCATGAGTGTTATTCTCTGCCACTACAGGATCCACCTGAGTTGAGTAATGAGCCACATGTAGTGTTTATCTAGCTTTTGACAAAGTGTTCCACTGGTTCTTCCTTTGCTCTGATGTACAAATAGTTCAAAAGACTTGGAATAATCGAGGATAATTTTGCTTCACTACTGAAACAGAAGCTATATTGCTTGGAAAGCCTTTTCGCTCTCTGGACCCCACTGTGTTAACTTTATTTCCTCAACCTTAAGAGTGTCTGTCAATGCCTTACTTAACTCCCCTACCCCATATATTCCTACAATAGTCTGGACCTGTTCTGGGTCTACTAATCATAGTAATTCTTTTAATACAAATTCTAAATATTTTATTTCCTCTTGTCACAGGTGAAACTTAAAAGGTGTATGGTGACATTTTTCTATTGCTTAGAAATATACAAATAGCTCTCAAGATAGCAAGTAATAAACCATCCACATATTGCATCAATCCTCATTTGCCTGACAATTGTATCACCTAAATCATTTCCCAGTATTTATGAAACAAGTGTCAGACACCCTGCAAACCCTTGTGAGAGATGCACCCGTGGTAATTGCTGTCCTTTCCATGTAAAGGCAATGGATACTAAAGAAAGCAGCAGTTGAATCAGTCACAGTAAAATACCTTGTCTGATGTGGTATTTGTAAATCTGTGGTAGAGGGATTGGGCACTGTCTCCTTATTGAGTTCCTTCACAGTCTTCAGGTAGGTGTCGTGAAGGGGGATTCTGCCACCTATGCCAGTTTGTGGCGAAGGGGAGAAATCAATCGGTGCGAGATAATTATGTATAAAAACATATATTTATTTGTGATGGTTTGGGTGTCCCCTGCCCCCCAGACTTTAGAAATCACCCAGACTACACTCAGCTGGCTCTGGAAATTTGAATGAATTAAGCTTAAATTTACAGCTAGCACAATTTACAAGCAGATATTTACAGTAGATACAGTTATAGACAGAAATAGACAAGGTAAAAGTAATACAGAAACAGAACAGCCCCCCCAGAAACCTGAGTCCCCAGGAGGGGCTCTCAACCACCCCCTCACCTTCCCCCTACCCCTCTCAACCTTACCCCAGTCCCAAGGAAGAATGGAGGTTCGGCCAGGGGGATTAAGAAGCAAAGGTGAAATCAGCCAAAGCAAGAAGGAGGATGATGTTAGAAAGCAAGATGGAGTTCAGGCAGCAGCCCCAGCTCTGCAGCAGGCAAAGAGCTGAGATCATAGCCCAGAGCAAAGTCAAGAGCGAAGTGGCTTTATCTTTTGTTTTGCTTTTCTTCTTTACACATCTCAGCAAGGCTATGAGCGAAGTAGACATCACCACTGTTTTCATTTCTCAGACTATTATCTAGTTCTTCTCACCAAAACATTCTAGCTAGGCTCAAACTAGCACATTATTAAACTCAATATTCTAAATTCTCGTCACCCCCAACCACTATATTTGATATTAAAATGCATTCTCACTGTTATGGAAGAACCTTATGGGAGTATTCACAATATGGCTTATTAATATTACAATAACTAGCATACAACTATTGACAGACTATTAACAGAGAGAGGAGTTTTTCCCCATGGCTCATACCGCTTTGGGGTCAATATACCATTTGCCCAGCAGGCTGGGCTGAAACACTTTCTGCTCTATGGCAGGAGACTACAAATATTACAGATAGTACAGAGGTATTAAAGTATTTACTCACAATTCTGATTAGTTATCAATAATCATCAATCACCCTCCTGGGCTATGTCAACAGCCTATTTATCTAGCGGTGTCCAAACCTCAGGAGAACTTTGCCCATGGACCTGTGAGGCTGGAAATCTTCCCTACTTTATGGGAGATTAATAATCGTCCCAACTATCTGGGGATATGGATACAGTCTCTGACCTCGTTCTTCTGGCGAGGATGCTTTCTCTACCTTGTCTCCTTCTAGATGCTTTGTCCAGGGACTGCTCTGGGGACCGCTGACAGGACCTCTGGTACTGGATAAGGATGGGTGCTGTGCAGTCTGAGCACCGTTCTCACGCTGGCTGGCAGGCTGACGCATATGCAGACAAGTGGGTCTGCTCCTGGTATCTCGGCAGCAATGGCTCTTACCAGGAGATGAAAGCAGTGGGCATACACAGCTGTATAGGAGTCTGTGCTCCACAAATATATAGGCAATGCAGGATGAAAGTCCTGATTAGCTCACCACAGCTGGCTGGGAGATTCTATCTCCATAACAGCATAAGCAAAGGCTGTTGAGTCTAAATCTAATAATAACAAGCAGGTGTGCCCGAATGTTAGTGATCTTAAGTAGAGGAGGGCCCGAGGACGGGGCCTAAGCATGAGTGTGAGCACGCTGGTGAGGCGAGTGCGTGAGTCAGAGCAAGTGAGAGCTGGCAGAAGCTCCTAGAAGCATGCAGGAGCTAGCATGCACAGGAGGCAAGCATAACAGGGAGCATATCTAGTGTGAGCACCTGTGAGCTCCCCTTTATGAACTATGGGCCGAGACCAACTGGCTAATTGGACACCGGTGACCAATCGGTTTGGCAGTCAGCCAAACAATACCGTAATAGGCTATGTCACTTGCCTTGTACCTCCAAATATGGAGAGAGCATAGGCTGGGCCACACGCTGCTGGCATGGGCTTATGCAACCTCTTTACTACCTGGTTATACAACTTGTTTACAACCTGAGCCTTAGACAGGCCAGACACTATGGCACCTCGGCCTGTTGTACCTTTTTATGCCTTTAATGTGTTTACCCCTGGTTTGGGGAGGACAACATGTCTGGGCAGGCAAGGCAAAGTGAGGCATAAGATAAGCTTATATTTCGGGCCTACAGGCCCTCCACGACAGTAGGCCATCATCTTACAGCAGATGTTGACGCTTATACCTTCTTTGTAGTTTGTACTGGCTCTGGAGGCCTTGTCTTAGCCGAATAGATAGAGGGTCTACACGAGTTAACAGCTTGAAGATTAAGGCTTCAGTGTATCTGGCTACTCATGCTAAGTAAAGCTAAGCAAAGTATGCGGAGTTCTGTGGAGCAACACCTCGACACTTATCAGGAAGAGCACTTCCTGGCTCTACTATCTGGAATGACAGCAACTACCTAGTGAAAACACCCGAAAAAAATCCTGTGTCTGTCTTCTCCTCTCACATGACTCATATTTCCTGAGCTAACCCTTTTAACTCCTGCTGGCTTCCCAACTACCAAAGAATTTTCAGTCTATTTACCTGTAACTGTGAGCCTAGAAATTAGTACTAGAGGATTTGCTGCTTAAGCAGCAGAACTCTTGGCTTGTTTGGTTAATCTTGAGGCTTCCAAAATCCTATAAATTTTGTTCTTCTGGTTGCTGCAACTCTTTTGGTACACTGCCACTCCCCAATTCAGTCAGAACATTTTCATCATTTTGCACACTTCTTCTTTTACACTTTTGCATACACTTCATACAAAGAAATTGTCAACTCTCATTCATATCACCCAGTGAACTGGCACAAAAACTATGCCATCACCTGTGAGAAGATGTTGTGTCTCCATCAGGCAGATGTGTTGCTCTCTGAAACTGTGAGACATTTCCTTCTGTATGTTGAGAAAGCAGAGGATGATCTTAGAATCATAGAATCAACCAGGTTGGAAGAGACCTCCAAGATCATCCAGTCCAACCTAGCACCCAGCCCTGTCCAGTCAACCAGACCATGGCACTAAGTGCCTCATCCAGGCTTTTCTTCAACACCTCCAGGGACGGTGACTCCACCACCTCCCTGGGCAGCCCATTCCAATGCCAATCACTCTCTCTGTGAAGAACTTCCTCCTAACATCCAGCCTATGCTTCCCTCGGCACAATTTGAGACTGCATCTCCAGTGGCAGGACATTCTGCAGGTTGTGAAGCACCTGAAGAAGGAGCTGCATGATCTGAGGTAAAGAAGATCTGAGGCCATGAGCTGGGTAGCACCCCAGTCTTCCACTCACATGCTGTAGTGCTGCAGTTTTGAAGTCAGGTCTTAAAATCTGGTGTGAGAAGACATTTTAAAAGCAACAGAAGTGGTGGCAGAGAGGAAGAAAAGACTGGATGAGGCACTTGGTGCCATAGTCTAGTTGATTGGGTAGGGCTGGGTGCTAGGTTGGACTGGATGATCTTGGAGGTCTCCTCCAACCTGGTTGATTCTATGATTCTGTCTAATTTATTTCTTTATGCCTCATTGCCTACACTTCCTGGATGTGACATCCGTGGTATGCGCTGCTGGTACTCATGTTGAAAAATCTTAAAGTTATTCTTAAAGGACACATACTGTAGCATTATCTTACTTTGAGAGCAATAACAACATTAAATTAAATTACATGCCTGGAGGGGAAATACAAATATAGGAAAGAGGAAGTTCCTCATTATCACTCTTTCAAAATGCCAGAGTAAAATGAGATTCATCACAAAATTAATCACTAAGAAAAATCTCTTGGAAATACTAAAATGTTTTGTCATACACAACTCAGTAACATAGGGAAGTCAATACTGAGTTATACTTAGAATGAATGATTGCAAAGACCTGTCCGTAAGGGATAAAAATGATATGTTAAGGTAAAAAAAATCCCAGTAACCTCAGACTTTTAACCAACAATATGGCTTCTGGATGCTCTGTGAGGGCATATTAATTCCTTCCTGCTGAGCTGGGTTTGCTGCAGTGCATTGGTGAGTTAGCCATGAATGAGAATCCTTTTCCAAACTATTGAACAGCTTTGGAAAAAAAAAAATCAGTTTGCCTTGTTGCTCACTCCTTCACTATGTATTAGCACTATTATTTTAAATAAATACAGTGATAAGACTTAGTACTGCTAAAAAATGGTGTATGAAAGCACTGAAGCCTTTGAGTCAGAAAGAGAACCTGTCACTGCCACGATTATGAAAATTGATGTTTCTTCTAATAAGTCTCTAGATAATAATATCATAAAATTCAGACACATTAAAGCAATTAAACAATGATCATGTGAGTACAGATCTGAGCAAACAGCTGAACTGTCTTTTCACCTCTGCCATAGTTGGCCTGCTTAAGCAAAGCTCTCTCTGCATCAGTATTTCTGTCTATAAATGGCAACATCAATAGTTCCCTTGATGTTAGAAGGATGTTAGAAGGCACAGGTTGTTAATATTTATGAAGCATTCTCAAATTCTTGTATGGAAAAGGTAGAAAAATGTAAATAGTAGTATGCAGAGTAAGGATATTTTAGTTATTCTACCAATGGTTATAGAAATCTAATTTTCATATTATTTTTACAGATTTTTATTATTGCTTGCTATTTTTTTCTTCCCTTCTTTTTCTCCCACCCCCATTTTGTACTTCGTATTTTGACTTTCAATGTCTGTTGCTATGACAACACCATGATCTGACTAGTACTGCCTTCAGAACCTTTTCAGATCTGTGCTGTGCTATTTAAAACCACAGATTTTGTCTTTGAGGTGCCAGGAGACTGCCTTAGAACTACCAGAAAGGGTTTTCCCAATCATAAGCCGTGGTACAGATACACGTTCCTAAATCCTAGTAGCTGCCATTGTATTTCTATCTCTTTACATACTACTTTCAACAAATGCCTCTCTAGGGCATGGCAGCTAAATTGAAGATTATGTGATTAATGGAAGGAAGCATATTTGTCAGTTATTCCATATAATGCCCCCTCGCATCAGAACAAGTACCCAAAAGAAAAACAGGAGGGTAATTGTTATTGGTGATTCCCTTCTGAAGCCTGCAGCCTTCTGGCAGGTTCCTTTCGGATATTGAAATGTAGTTAGAAGGTCTCCCTGGAGCCTTCTCCAGGCCAAATGGCCCCAATTCTTTCATCTTGTCTTCTCCAGCCCTCTGATCATCTTTGTGACCCTCCTCTAGACCCCTTCCGGCAGGTCCATGTCTCTGTTGTGTTTGGGGCCCCATAGCTGGACACAGTGGTACAACTGAGGCCTCACCAGTGCACAGCAGAGTGGCAAAATCACCTCCCTGGACCTGTTAGCCATGCTTCTTTTGATGCAGCCTAGGATGTGACTGGCCTTCTGGGCTGCAGGTGCACATTGTGGACTCATGTCCAGCTTCTCATCCACCAGCTCTCAATTTCATTATCTGCCAGCCTCTGTTGATATCAAGGATTGCCTCAACCTAGGTGCAGGAACCTTACTCCTCATGAGATTCTCCTCATCTCTCATCTCCGGCTAGTCCAGGTCGCTTTGGATGGCATCCTGTCCATCAGTTCTAACAACCATAACAACCATACCATTCATCTTGGTATCATCTGCAAGTTTGCTAAGGGTGCACTTAGTCTCACTGTCTATGTCATTGATGAAAATATTGAACAGCATTGGTCTAATACAGACCCTTGAGGGGCACCATTTGTCACTCATCTCCATGTGGACATCAAGCTGTTGACTACTGCCCTTTGTATGCAATCATCCAATCAAATCTTTATCCATTCAGCAGTCCACCCATGAAATTCATATCTGTAGTACTTTATATTTAGCTGTTTTATATACTTCAATAAATCATAGCCTTCATTGTGCATACATTTGTATGAGACAGATGTCAGTACATGAAGAAAACACACCAAGAAGATAAATTCCATCTTAAGGCATTCCTGCCTCTCTCTTTCTCACACAACACATTTTTCCTTCTCCCATGCTACAATAAGCTACTACTCTAGGTTGTGCTAGTGTAACTTTTGGTGGGATCACACTGAAAACAAAGGTGACAAGACTAAATGAAATCCTGCAGATGAAAATCTTTAAGAGAGAATCTTCTTAATCCGTAATCTCTAATCTGTACCTTTGCCTTGAGATATCAGCATGCTTTTCAGAACAGGTTGATATTCTAACCCATCTGAACAATTTGTGATTACACCTAGAATGGTAAAGGACAGAAGTCTTTCTGAAGCGTAAGAAGAAGATGATAAAGGCCAACACCTTGATTAATACGAAGATCCCCAAGAAGGCAGAGAGGAAACAGAAGGCTACACATTCCTTGGGTGTTCTCCTTTAAGGAAAAGCTTTCAGGATGAAGAGTTTGTATAAATTAGTATCCTCAGCACCACAGATGTAGCAGAAAGAGGTGTTTCTCCGAGTGAGTGTACCAACAGATGTAACTCTTCCACTAAATCTTTCCCTACATCTTTCAAAGTTGTGCAACCTGGTTTGTGGGATTAAACTACTTTTATTTTAACTTTGTTTGGTTCCTCACTTTCTCACTTCCATAATTTGGAGGCTTTTTTTCTGAGTGAAGTATAAGTTGCTCCATACCTAGTTAAAAATTCTGCATTTGCTACATATTCAGTGCTGAAGAGAAGAACCCAACAATCATTATTGCTGCCCTCATGGGAGAGTCTTTTTGTAACTGCATTTGAATCATAGAATCATAGAATCAACCAGGTTGGAAGAGACCTCCAGGATCATCCACTCCAACCTAGCACCCAGCCCTATCCAGTCAACCAGACCATGGCACGAAGTGCCTCAGCCAGGCATTTTTTGAACACCCCCAGGGACAGTGACTCCACCACCTCCCTGGGCAGCCCATTCCAATGCCAATCACTCTCTCTGCCAGCAACTTCCTCCTAACATCCAGCCTATACTTCGCCCAGCACAACTTGAGACTGTGTCCCCTTGTTCTATTGCTGGTTGTCTGGGAGAAGAGACCAACCCCACCTTCAGGTAGCTGTAGACGGCAATGAGGTCACCCCTGAGCCTCCTCCCTGAGCCAGCAGTGTGCCCAGGTAGCCAAAAGGGCCAATGGCATCCTGGTCTGTATCGGGAACAGTGTGGCCAGTAGGGCAAGGGAGGTTATTCTTCTCCTGTACTCAACACTGGTCAGGCCACACCTTGAGTACTGTGTCCAGTTCTGGGCTCCTCAATTCCATTTGCTACATACACAGTGCTGAAGAAAAGAACCCAAGTATCATTACTGCTGCCCTCTTATGAGAATCTTTTTGTAACAGAACTGTCATGTAAGGCAATGTTTTTTTAGTAGTACTTGGAGGGACACCACCTGATTGCAAACTGCAGAGCAAGATAATTTAGGAAGAGAAAAAACTGGCATCCCCAAGGCAAAAAAAAAAGTGCCAATATCATCATTATTTACTTTGAAGCTTTTCTGGAGAGATACAGATATTTTCTTCAGAAAGTCTCTAAAACAGAGTTTCTTCTGATCAGAAACTGCTTTAGATTTCTGTCATTCAGTTCAATTTACACATCATTACTCCTCTTGAAGCAGCATACTTCACAAATAAAACAGTCTTTGAAGTATTAACACAGCAATGGTAACTGGCCACAAAGAGCTAGCTGCCACACAGTTTCTGTCTCTCAGAGTGCGTCTTAAACTTATCCCAGCTAGGTAAGAGCTCACACATTCTTGCCTGGAAAGACCTGCCAGTCAGGTCTGTGAGTAAGCTTATATACATTAACAAGCAGATTATCTCAGAAAGTGAACTGGGATGTGGGGCAGGGGAGGAGGGGAAAGAAAAGTTAAAAGAAATAAATAGAGGAGAGAATCAATAGCTTTCTCAGACTTTAATACAAACTTCTGCTGCAAGATGCTACTGGGAGAATTACAGTGGATTCATCAACACGTAACCCTGGCAATGAAGCTGGTGCTTTCTGGCTTATCCGGCATTTTGTGCCACTGGACATTAGATTTATCCTGTTTAGATAGCTCCTACCAGACCTACACCATCTTTTAAGCATGAATGAATGCACACGTTTTCACAAGGCCTTTGGTCAGTGGATTGCGATGTAGCCAGAGGTAGTAGGATTTGGAAACAACAGTTTTATGTAACAGCTTATCAATATTGATGGAGTGGAAGCACATCCAACAGTCAACACTATTGCTTGCAACGCTACACACCAAAAAAAGTACCAGGCAGATATCCATCCTCATCTTTGAACACCTGCAGGTGAAACAGTTACAAATCCATTTGTGGGTTTTAGTTTTGCCTTTGTCTAATCAGCTACAATAAATCAATTGTGCCCTCTAGAATCCAAAGCAGGATAGGACAAGCCTGTGACTTGATTCAATTTCATTGTTTAAAAATGAAAGCCAACAAAAGGCATTTTAAAGGAAAGCTTATGAAAATCCATATCTTTTTCATATATGTTCAATAATGGCTCTATTAGGCTGTAGTCTCGCAGTACTAAACTCATCACAGAAGGCAAAAGGGGAGAGCAACCCTGGATCATAGAATCATAGAATGGTTTAGGTTGGAAGGGACCTCAAGGATCATCCAGCTCCAACCCCCTGCCATAGGCAGGGACACCTCCCACTAGAGCAGGCTGCTCAAGGCCTCATCCAGCCTGGCTTTAAACGCCTCCAGGGAGGAAGCATCCACCACCTCCCTGGGCAACCCGTTCCAGTTATCTATCACTAGATAGATAAAGAACTGGCTTGATGGCTGCACCCAAAGAGCAGCCGTCAATGGATCCATGTCCAAGAGGAGGCCAGTGACAAGTGGAGTCCCTCAGGGATCAGTCTTGTTCAACATCTTTGTTGGTGCCGTGGACAGAAGCACTGAGTGCAGCCTCAGCGAGTTTGCTGA
>WAAF01006665.1:0-11271 GCA_013400475.1 Tricholaema leucomelas
GGGCAGGGGACACCCAAACCATCACAGGTAGCCTCTGTCCCTTCTATTGACAGCTTTCAATGTGAGTATTCAATACCCCTATTGATGATCTGGATGAGGGGATCAGTATGTTTGTGTTCTTATCCATCTCAGCAAGCCTATGTGTGCAGCAGACATCACCATTGTTTCCTTTTTGCAGCCTACCATCTAACTCTTCTCACCAAAATATCCCAGCTAGGCTCAAACCAGCACACTGAGCTATTTACTGATGCACAAAGGACTCATCCTAGCTTGGAATTTCAGTGGAGGTGACTTCTGGGGTTGCCCTTACAAGCATGACACCAGAAATCTGTCTTGTGCTTCTCCAGATGCTCTTTCCAAAATACTTTATGTGCTTCCTCCTCTAAGTATCCACTTCCCCAGTGCTCTTGTCCATTTTACAGCCAAGTGTCTGCTCAAGAGTAGCATTGCTGAAGCTACTTCAGACTGCTTGAAAAAGACCAAGTTGAATGATCATGAGGAGGACACTTTGCCATATCCATGTTAGTGGGTGACAGTGCAGGTATGTGGAGAGGAATAACAAACTGCACCAGTACAGGCTGGGAGGTGATCTGCTGGAGAGCAGCCCTGTGGAGAGGGACCTGGGGGTCCTGGTGGAGAACATCCATGGCACAGCAATGTGCCCTTGTGGCCAAGAAGGCCAATGGGATCCTGGGGTGTATTAGGAGGAGTGTGTCCAGCAGATCAAGGGAGGTTCTCCTGCCCCTCTACTCTGCCCTGGTGAGGCCTCACCTTGAATACTGCCTTCAGTTTTGGGCTCCCCAGTTTAAGAGGGACAGGGATCTGCTGGAGAGGGTCCAGTGGAGGGCTAGGAGGATGATGAGGGGACAGGAGGGCATAGCTGATGAGGAGAGGCTGAGGGACCTGGGGCTGCTTAGTCTGGAGAAGACTAAGAGAAGCATTTATCAAATCTCATAAACATCTGAGGGGGTGACAGGAGCGCTTGGTCCCTGGGATAGGACAAGAAGTAATGGGTGTAAGTTGCAGTATAAGAGGTTCCACCTCAACACAAGGGGAACTTCTTTACTGTAAGGGTCCCAGAGCACTGGCACAGGCTCCCTAGAGAGGTTGTGGAGTCTCCTTCTCTGGAGACTTTCAAGGCCTGTCTGGATGTGTTCCTCTGTGATCTGTGTTAAATAGTATTGTCCTGTTCTGGCAATGGGGTTGGACTGGATGATCTCCTTGGGTCCCTTCCATCCCCTAATACCCTGTCATCTGTGATTTGAGCAGCAAGAGGGTGGATTGCAGTCCCTGCTGTGTTTCTACAGAAGTATATTTGAGTTTGTCAGGTTGATGTCATTCCAGCTGATACTTACGACTACTCCATTACAAAATAATGAGAACACATGTGTGCCATGACTAAGTAAGCATGACAGTTGAATGTAACCTACAAGTATACAAACAGGAATATGTATTGCATTTAAATGAATTGTGTGGGANAGGGGAGGTCTAGGCTGGATGTTAGGAGGAAGTTGTTGGCAGAGAGAGTGATTGGCATTGGAATGGGCTGCCCAGGGAGGTGGTGGAGTTGCTGCCCCTGGAGGTGTTGAAGCAAAGCCTGGCTGAGGCACTTAGTGCCATGGTCTGGTTGATTGGAGAGAGCTGGGTGCTAGGTTGGACTGGATGCTGTTGGAGGTCTCTTCCAACCCAGTTGATTCTATGGTGATTGTGTTTTTCTGGAATGGTCTGGGGTTTAGTTTCATGCTGTTCCTGTGTATGAGAGAGAAAACTCAGAGGGGCTGTAATTGTGTATCATGACTGATGCCTCATCACTGCATAATTTCTGTAGAACTCAGAAGTGATTTTGAGCATATAAAAACTCTGTTCTTAGTGCCAGAACTGCTTTCATCTAGGTGGGGGTTCAATCTTTTTTTCCCTATACACCTCCTCATATTTGTATGCAATGAGTGTGTTTGAGCAAGGAAGCATAAACAACTCGGAACCCTTAGTAAGAAAAAGTAGTGGTAAGTAGTCATTGTAGCAGATGTTACTGTCTCTTCCCTGAGGGCACAGACAGTTAGAACCCAAATTCTCTTTAATTATCCTCGTAATAGATACATGCACACACGTAAGAATGCAGGAATAGATACTTCTAGCTGGGAAAGCTCTGGCAGGGTAAAGAAAACAGAAACACAGGCTGGGTTTTAGACCTTGAGACTTTGAAGGTTAGAGCAAATTGTCAAAGCAGGCTGAGGAGCCAGGGCAGGGCAATTGCTGTGACTTTGTGTCTAAGGAGAGAGCTGATGAAAGATGTGAGGGGTTGAGTAGGAGGAAGTTTGCAAGTTAAGAAACCTACTTCAAGGATTCTTTATTTTCCATTTTTCAATTTAATAATAAATTACCTGCAGCCCTCCCTCGTTACCTCCAAAAAGGTTCTGAAGATCACAGTCTCACAGTATCACCAAGGTTGGAAGAGACCTCACAGATCATCAAGTCCAACCTGTTACCACAGAGCTCAAGGCTAGACCATGGCACCCAGTGCCACGTCCAATCCTGCCTTGAACAGCTCCAGGGACGGCGACGTAATAGTTGTTCAGAAAACAAAGCCCCACTAAGCAGATGGTGACCTTTCTGGAAATTATCAAGAGGTTTGCAGTTATGGGATTTGTTTAGTTATGGATGATTTAAACTGGAGGGGAGCTTGGGAAGCTGGCAGAATTTCTAGATAAGGGTAGAGCTACTCTCTTACTTCTTGGGCTCTGCAGTTCTCTTTGTAAGGAAAGGCAAGCTCCAAGGTTGTGGTAAGTTGTGTGGGCTGGTAGAAGGAAAGCAGCTGTCTTGTTTGTGATCATAGAATCAACCACGTTGGAAGAGACCTCCAACAGCATCCAGTCCAGCCTATCACTTAGGCCTGTGCAATCAACCAGACTGTGACACTAAGTGCCTCATCCAGGCTTTGCTTGAACACCTCCAGGGACGGTGACTCCACCACCTCCCTGGGCAGCCCATTCCAATGCCAATCACTCTCTCTGCCAACAACTTCCTCCTAACATCCAGCCTAGACCTTCCCTGGCACAACTTGAGACTGTGTCCCCTTGTTCTGCTGCTGCTTGCCTGGCAGAAGAAACCAACCCCCACCTGGCTACAGCCTCCCTTCAGGTAGTTGTAGACAGCAATGAGGTCTGCCCTGAGCCTCCTCGTCTGCAGGCTGCACACCCCCAGCTCCCTCAGCCTCTCCTCACAGGGCTGTGCTCCAGGCCCCTCACCAGCTTTGTCACCCTTCTCTGGACACCTTCCAGCACCTCAACATCTCTCTTGCATTGAGGAGCCCAAAACTGGACACAGGGCTCAAGGTGTGGCCTGAGCACTGCTGAGTACAGGGGCAGAATAACCTCCCTTGTCCTACTGGCCACACTGTTCCTGATCCAGGCCAGGATGCCACTGGCTGTCTTGGCTACCTAGGCACACTGCTGCCTCATCTTCAGCTACTATCTACCAGTACCTCCAGATCCCTTTCTTTCTGGCTACTCTCAGCCACTCTGTCCCCAGCCTGTAGCGCTGAAAAGGTTCTATGATTCTATGAATTTCAGTAGCACCTGGAGCATTGGGCTGGGATTGACTGCAGCTTTATAATTTGTTTTAGAACAGATTTGTCTCTTTGTGTAAAGTTTAAATGTTAGGGAGTTGTTTATTTTCTTGGTTGCCCATTAGAGGGACGTTTTATTGCAGTAGGTTGTCCCTCTGGTATATTAGAAATTACAGAAAATGCACTCTGCTGGCCTCTAATTCCTCCCAGTGGAGTGTGTATGAGCTTGACATCTAAAGGGCAGATTGTGTGGGTGTTTTCTTGCTCCTTACACATAACTCTGCAACTGAAATGCAGTGCCACTACTACCTTCAAGCTCTAGTATTGTAAGAAACATTAATGATTACTTTCTCTGCCTCTGAAATGCACTTTGAAGGAGGACTGCACTAGGAGCTGTGTGGGAAGGGTTAATGAACACCCATAATGTTTGACCTGAGGGGTTAACTATATTGGGCAGTCTGGCTTTACATCCTGCAGAGAGTCTGCATGTACAGCCCAGGCACCAGGAACTTAGTAGCCCTGTGGGCTTTCCTCCAAACCATAGAATCAACCAGGTTGGAAGAGACCTCCAAGATCATCCACTCCAAGCTGTCACCCAGCCCTATCCAGTCATGGCACTAAATTCCTCATCCAGTCTTTTCTTGAACACCTGCAGGGATGGTGATTGCACCACCTCCCTGGGCATGGGTGTGCTATGGAGGTGGTGGAGTTGCTGTCCCTGGAGGTGTGGAAGCAAAGCCTGGATGAGGCACTTAGTGCCATGGTCTGGTTGATTGGATAGGGCTGGGTGCTAGGTTGGATTTGGATGATCTTGGAGGTCTCTTCCAACCTGGTTGATTCTATTCTAAACTAGACTGGATGAGGGTGGGGGTTAAACACGACAGTACTAGAGACAAACTGAAGGAGGCTGAGGGTGGTAAACCAGAGATAGAGGTAAAACCAGCAGCCCAGCTGAAGTGTGTACACCAATACACACAGTCTGAGTAACAGGAGGAGCTAGAAGCCTTGGTACAAAAGGAAAACTATGATGTTGTGTCCATCACAGAAACATGGAGTGCTGTAATCTCTCCAAGCCATGAGCTGCCAGCTTTGCCAGGAGGTTGGACTGGATGATCTTGGAGGTCTCTTCCAACCTGGTTGATTCTATTCTAAACTAGACTGGATGAGGGTGGGGGTTAAACACGACAGTACTAGAGACAAACTGAAGGAGGCTGAGGGTGGTAAACCAGAGATAGAGGTAAAACCAGCAGCCCAGCTGAAGTGTGTACACCAATACACACAGTCTGAGTAACAGGAGGAGCTAGAAGCCTTGGTACAAAAGGAAAACTATGATGTTGTGTCCATCACAGAAACATGGAGTGCTGTAATCTCTCCAAGCCATGAGCTGCCAGCTTTGCCAGGAGGTTGGACTGGATGATCTTGGAGGTCTCTTCCAACCTGGTTGATTCTGTGAATAGCAACTAGAGGGGCAGATGTTCACACTCAGGTTTTGAGATAAATGTATTTTTGTGTACCTACACTTTTAACTCCTAGAACAAGTCTTTTCTATGAGAAAAATGAAAGAACAACCCTCACCTTTTTTTTTCCTGTGCTTTGTCAATCTTTTGGCCATTCTGTCCTGTTTCACAATAGTGCTAGGCTAGAGGAATAATGTGATCCAAAGTAAGTACAAATATGTAAAGGATGATAATTAAGTAATGTAAATTCAGCCATTCTTTACATATTTTTACTTTAGAAATATGTGAAGGATCACTTGCTGTTGTATGGGTTTAAACACTGTGAACCAGAAATAGAACCACAGTAGCTGTGGTGGAATTGCATTGCCCTGCAGCTTGAGAAGAACATGAGGTAGTTGGTTGAGGTTTGGATGCAGTCTGCCTGGACTGCAGCAAAGCCTTTGACACTGTCTGTCACAACAAGCTCCTGGCAAAGCTGGCAGCTCCTGGCTTGGACAGATTCACTCTGATATGGGTCAAGTACTGGCTGGAGGGCCAGGCCCAGAGGGTGGTGGTGAATGGTGCCACATCCAGTTGGCAGCTGGCACTAGTGGTGTGCTCCAGGGATCAGTGCTGGGCACAGTCCTGTTCAACATCTTTATTGATTATCTGGACCAGGGGATTGAGTCCAGCATCAGTAAGTTTGCAGATGACACCAAGCTAGGAGCAGGTGTGGAGCTGTTGGAGGGTAGAAGAGACCTACAAAGGGACCTTGGCAGGCTGGATGGGTGGGCAGAGGCCAATGGGATGAGATTGAACAAGGCCAAGTGCAGGGTTCTACACTTTGGCCACAACAACCCCAAGCAGCACTACAGGCTGGGGACAGAGTGGCTGAGAGCAGCCAGGCAGAGAGGGACCTGGGGGTGCTGGTAGATAGCAGCTGAACGTGAGCCAGCAGTGTGCNGACCACTGCTGAGTACAGGGTAACAATAACCTCCCTTGTCCTGCTGGCCACACTGTTCTTGAGCCAGCCCAGGATGCCATTGGCTCTGCTGCCCACCTGGGCACTGCTGCCTCATCTTCAGCTACTCTCTACCAGCATCCCCCAGGTTCCTCTCTGCCTGGCTGCTCTCAGCCACTCTGTCCCCAGCCTGTAGTGCTGCTTGGGGTTGTTGTGGCCAAAGTGCAGAACCCTGCACTTGGCCTTGTTCAATCTCATCCCATTGGCCTCTGCCCACCCATCCAGCCTGTCAAGGTCCCTCTGCAGGGCTCTCCTACCCTCCAACAGATTGACACCTGCTCATCTCAAACTAACTGATCCTGGACTCGGTCTCCTCCTGCTGGTCTGTACTGCTGGCAGTTCTCTAAATGAACCTAAGGACTTGCCAGGCTTGCAGATTTGCACAGAATGGTGCAGACCACAGAATGGGAGACAGTCCAAAAACAGGGATGGTGCAAAACCAGGAGCCATGCAAAGTGGGGATGGTCCAATGATGGGAACACTGTAAAGCCTGATCTCTGTAAAAGCAGGGACTCTGTCAAGGCAGGAACCTTGGGCCTTTTCCCTCACTGTAGTTGTGCCTATTCTAGACAAAGTGTGCCCTTGCTCTATATACTGGGCACAAAGAATCCAGCCAACTACCAGCTGATTACAGTGTGGGCTTCCACTCGAGGCAGTACACCTGAGGAAAAGATGCCTTTTGCTGTTCCCCCTTCAAGGCCAAGGCTGGGCTGGGGGCGAGGCAATTTTTCATGCCTCCTTCTTGCCCCATTCAAACCTCTTGGGCATGGGAGAGGTGAGAGGGTGGGAAGAAGGAATTTGGAGTGCTCCCCAACAATGAGATTCTCTTTTTTTCTATTTCTGGAATTTGTGAAGTAGCATTTTTGTTTTGTTTCTACACTCAGGACCTTTTTCTCCTGTTCACCTATAGCGAGTCAATGATTTACCAGCAAGGGTGTGTTTAATACATCTGATAGAATCATAGCATGATTCACCCTGGCCTTGGGCCCTTCCAGACGTTTCTGTGAAGAGGAAATAAAGTGAAAGAGCTAGAAAAGACTAGAGATTGGAAATGTAAGGAAACAAAGTATGGACAAAAGTGAATATTAGAAGAAGTGAAAGGCTCTGAAATGTATTTTCTTCTCATTTTCTTTTCCCCCAACACAGAGAAATGCCTTTTTTTCCTGAGGTTGTCTCCAGTAGATTTATCATTTGTGGATATATTACAAGGGGCATTTTGAAAGGAGGACCTGAGAGTCACAGTGAATTGGTGCTGATGATGCACATAAATTCCTGAAGAATCATAGAATGGAATGATAGAATGGTTCAGGTTGGAAGGGACCTCAAAGATAGTCCAGTTCCAACCCCCTGCCATAGGCAGGGACACCTCCCACTAGAGCAGCTTGCTCAAGGCCTCATCCAGCCTGGTCTTGAACACCTCCAGGGAGGGAGCATCCACAACCTCCCTGGGCGACCTGTGCCAGTGTCTCACAACCCTCAGTGTAAAAAACTTCTTCCTAACCTCTAGTTTGAAGAACTCTGCCAGTTTAAACTTGTAACTCCTAATCCTGTCACTACAAGACCTTGTCAAAAGTCCCTCCCCAGCCTTCTATTCCCCCTAGTCCTCTCACTCCTTGATAGCCTAAAAAGTCCCTTCCCAGCTCTTTTTTAGCCCCCCTTCAGATACTGGAAGGCCACTATAAGGTCTTCTCACAGCCTTCTCTTCTCCAGGCTGCACAGCCCCAACTCTTGTAGCCTGTCCTCATAGCAGAGTTGCTGCATCCCTCTGAGCATCTTCGTGGCTCTCCCCTGGCCTCACTCTAACAGTTTGATGTCGTTTTGTGCTGGGGCCTCCAGAACTGCACACAGTACTCCAGGTGGGGTGTCAGGAGAGCAGAGTAAAGGGGCAGAATGCCCTTCCTTGCACTGCTGCCTATGCTGCTCTTGCTGCATGCCAGCACACGGTTGCTGTCTGGGCTTCGTGTGCACACTGCTGGCTGCTGTTGAGCTTTTCATCAATCAAGAAAGTCTTGTTAATCTCAGTCCCACTTCTAAAACAGGGACACAGCAGTGTTTAAAAGTGCACCTGTCTTCTTAAAGAGCAAATGTTGCCTGTCATTTCCAAAACAGGACACACTGAGTGAACAGGTGAATTGCTTCCTGCCAGCCATGATCCTCACCTGCCAGATTCCCCTGGTGTTAATGGGACCAAGGCACCGGGGAGGGTGATGTAATGGAGTCAGTGTGGAATATCACTGTGGAGACTTCTGACTTGCCTTTGAAAAAGTGGTGGAGTCACTGTCCTTGGAGTTGTTGTCTGCAACTACCTGAAGGGAGGCTGTAGCCAGGTGGGGTTGATTGCTTCTGCCAGGCAACCAGCAGCAGAACAAGGGGTCACAGTCTCAAGTTGTGCTGGGGGAGGTCTAGGCTGGATGTCAGGAGGAAGTTGTTGGCAGAGAGAGTGATTGGCATTGGAATGGGCTGCCCAGGGAGGTAGTGGAGTCACCATCCCTGGAGGTGTTCAAGCAAAGCCTGGCTGAGGCACTTAGTGCCATGGTCTGGTTGATTGGGCAGGGCTGGGTGCTGGGTTGGACTGGCTGATCTTGGAGGTCTCTTCCAATCTGGTTGATTCTATGTTTTAGTTAATTGGAAGGGGTAGGTGATAGGTTGGACTCGATCTTGGAGGTCTTTTCCAACCTGATTAAGTTAGTAATGTTACTTTAGTATCATAGGAAGAAAAGATCTAACTTAGGCTGAAATAATTGCACAGCTTCAGGAAGAGAAGGATTATTGTACCATTCTTAAATTAGAAGCATTTAATTATAAAACAACTTTAGCATGCAGCAGTGCATTTGAATGTTCTTGAAATTAATGAATTTGTTGTACTGATGCCACCCAGAGACTTCTGTTAATAATGCAAACCTGCTAAACTGTTGTTGCTATTATTGTTGTTATTGCTTCTGCTATTAATATTAATAATAATAATAAAAGGCAGCTTCTGAATTAAATTCTAAATGTGCCACTTTATTCCTCATTAGTAATGACTCGATTTATTTTGCTGTGTACTGCAGCTTTACTTTGAAGGGCTGAAGAGTAAAACTTGGGTTAGAGTGAATTTACTGTTTTGTTTTTGAAGGACTGTAGACCTCAGCCCTTTGCAAGTCCTTGGACGGTGTAAACCAAACGAGTTATGGCCTGTTGGGCACATGCTGAATTAAAGTTAAACTGAGACAGATTTCTGGCCTCTCATTTTGGTTTTGTGAGTCTAATGTCCTCCTGCCCAGCTTTGATCGTTAACCTGCTTTGTCTTTAAAGCTCTTTATGGGACTCACTTGACCTTTCCTAGGAGCTGAGGGGATTTAGAATCATAGAATCAGTCAGGGTTGGAAGGGACCACAAGGATCATTCTGTTCCAACCCCCCTGCCATGGGCAGGGACATCCTACCCCCAGCTCCAAGGAAGAATGGAGGTTTGGCCAGAGGGTTGGGAAGCAAAGTGGATTAGGAAACAAAAAAAAGAGGGTGAGGTTAGAGAGTAAGATGCAGCTCAGAGCTCCCCAGCAGGAGAAGTGCATTTATGTTTTGATTATTCTTCTTATACACCTCAGCAAGCCAATGAGTGAGGTAGACATCAGCCTTGTTTTCCTTCCACAGCCTATAATCTAGTTCTTCTCACCAAAACTACTGTGTGAGCACCAAACTAGCACAGAGTGTAGCAACCTAGTTAAATCATTAACTGTGTGAGCACCAGTATTAAGCATCATCAGATAAACACAAAGGCTGGAGAATAGCCAAACAGAAACAGACCTGGGGGTGCTGATCAATACCCGCCTGAACGTGAGCCAGCAGTGTGCCCAGGTGGCCAAGAGAGCTAATGGCATCCTGGCCTGCATCAGGAATGGTGTGGCCAGCAGGAGGAGTTCTGGGCCCCCCAGGTTAGGAGGAGCATTGAGATGCTTGAGAAAGTGTCCAGGGAAGGGCAACGAGGCTGGTGAGAGGCCTCAAGCACAGCCCTACGAGGAGAGGCTGAGGGAGCTGGGATTGTTTAGCCTGGAGAAGAGGAGGCTCAGGGCAGACCTTATTGCTGTCTACAACTACCTGAGGGGGGGTTGTAGCCAGGAGGAGGTTGCTCTCTTCTCTCAGGCAGCCAGCGCCAGAACAAGGGGACACAGCCTCAAGCTGTGCCAGGGGAAGTTTAGGCTCGGGGGGAGGAGAAAGTTCTTCAGTGAGAGAGTCATTGGCTACTGGAATGGGCTGCCCAGGGAGGTGGTGGAGTCGCCGTCCCTGGAGCTGTTCAAGGCAGGATTGGACGTGGCACTTGGTGCCATGGTCTAGCCTTGAGCTCTGTGGTAACAGCTTGGACTTGATGATCTGTGAGGTCTCTTCCAACCTTGGTGATACTGTGAAAATGAATCTGGCTGTGAAATGACTTGGCTGGAGTTACGTGCTGGCCTTTTCAGCTTTACCTAAAGAGGAGAAGCACATCTTGCTTAGAAATAAGACCAAAATTTGAGTACTTTGTTGAAACTGATATAGGTGATTTCTCTATATGTTTTGCAGGCCTGTGGTGTGAATGATATGGTCTAGTGGTAAAAGTCACCTATGTTTCCTTAGAGGGCCATGCTGAGAAGACTTGCAGCCACACAGCATCTGTAATTGTAGTGTTTCCTACCTGATGTGCTACAACTATGACATTTACAGTAACAGTTGTATTTCTTGATTGTTTTTAGAAATTGCCCCTTGGTTGCATGTATTCAGAGCAGAAAATGCTGTGGACTTCTCACAGATAACGTTTGACCCAGGACAAAAAGAGCTTATTGCTGGAGCAAGGTGAGAAATCTATTTTCTTTTCATGTTGAATCAGACCACGCTGTGTTCTCTGTTAATAAACAATGTTGAGCCAAACTCTAGCATCATCTTGCTCTCCTGTGATTTCCCCTGCCTTCCTGACTCATTAAACTGAATATAATCTATGTTTATATTTCTTCTTCTTGACCAGAGTTAAAAGGTGAACTGCCTGGCACCAAGCATCCTAATAGCTTACACAATTTGCAATTTTAAGAGGACTGTCCTTGAGTACTCTCAAAACTCTGGATGAATACAGTAGAACAGGTAGATGCTCTGTGACGGTGTGTGATGGTTTGGGGTTTACCCACCCTTGCCTCCACCTAAGAAAATCACCCAGTGTGCTGGTTTGAGCCTAGCTAGCATGTTTTGGTGAGAAGAACTAGATGATAGGCTGAGAAATGAAAACAATGGTGAGGTCTACTT
>WAAF01006670.1:0-12359 GCA_013400475.1 Tricholaema leucomelas
TTTTTTTTTTTGCCTCTAAAGTAAAACACAAAGAAATAAGCACCAAGAGCTACAGCATTCAAATATTAGAATTTATATGCATCTCAGATACAAGACTTGTGGTAACAGACTTGTGTTCTTCATGTGTATGTTATTCATTAATTTGCAAATAAGCTAATCAAAGGAAAGTCCTCTGAAATGTATCAATACTTACTGGCACAGTCTCAAACTTTTAGTGTGTTAGGAAAACAAAATACAAGGCAAGAAGACAGACAATTTTCAACGACTGAATTATTTTGTATTTGTAAAATAAGTAAAAATAATCAGGAGAAGAGAAATTACCTGAAAAAAAATGTATCATAACACACCAAATGGTGCAGAGGTGAAGCTGTGCCACAGAATCACAGAATTAAGCAGGCTGGAAGACACCTCTAGGATCATGGAGTCCGGCCTATCACCTAACCCTTCTAGTTAAATAAACCATGGCACTAAGTGCCTCATCCAGCCTCCTTTTAAACACCTCCAGGGATGGTGACTCCACCAGTACCCCGGACAGCCCATTCCAATGGCCAATCACTCTTTCTGTGAAGAACTTCTTCCTAACATCCACCCTAAACCTGCCCTGGTGCAGTTTGAGACTGTGTCCTCTTGTTCTATCACTGGGTGCCGGGTGGCTATAATCCCTTATTGATATCACAGTGACATGAGATTTTTGTGAGTACAGCTGCAGAAAGTTCTTTCTGCATGTTCTGTGAGGCAGTTATAGAATTTCCCCCTCAATTTATGGCTGAATATATTAATTAAATGAAGAATATGCAATTCACAAACCTTCGCTGCTACGAGATACATGAAGATAATAATCTGTGAGATGCTGAAACATGCACCTGATAGCAAAACTGATTGGGCAGAAGTTGACTCCAGTTGGAGAGCAGGATAACAGGTAATAACAAGCAGCAATAACAGGTTAAGATATCTGGATGCAAAGTATATTCACTGTCATTTCAGCTGTTAGAATGTGTGCACTGCTCTTCTATTTTGTATCAATGAAGGCAGGTAAGTAGTTGAGTCATTAAGATCTCAGAATCACAGAACTTTAGAGGCTGGAAGGGACCTCCAGAGATCACTCTTGCAAAGGCAGGATGACCTACAATAGTTTGCACAGGAATGCATCCAGGCATGTTTAGAAAGTGTGCAGAGAAGGAGACTCCACAACCCCTCTGGGCAGCCTGTTGCAGCACTCTGTCACCCTCATTGTAAAGAAGTTTCTCCTCATGTTGAGGTGAAACCTTCTATGTTCCAACTTGTCGTCGTTGCTTCTTGTCTTATTGCTGCTGATGAGCAAGAAGACATTTGTTCCATCCACTTGACACCCATCTCTCAGATATTTGTATACATTGATGGGATTTCCTCTCAGTCTTCTCTTTTCCAAACTAAAGAGCCCCAGGCCTCTCAGTCTCTCTTCATAGTGGAAATGCTCAAGTTCCTCAATCATCCTCATGGCTCTCTGCTGATTTCTTTCCAGCAGGTCCCTGTCTCTCTTTTTTGGGAGCCCAAAACTGGACAGTATTCCAGGTGTGGTCTCACCAGGGCTGAGTAGAAGGGAAGAAGAATCTCCCTAGACCTGCTGGACACACTTTTCCTGATATGCCCAAGGATGCCATTGGTTCTCTCAGCCACAAGGGCATATTGTTGGCCCATGCAGAACTTGCTGTCCACCAGGGCTCCAAGGGTCTTTTTCCACAGAGCTGCTTTCCAGCAGGGCAGCCCCCAACCTGTGCCTGTTGTTATTCCTCCCCAGATGGAGGACCCTGCACTTCTCCTTATTGAATCCCTCCGTTCTCCATTAGGATGCCAGTTTGTTTCCTTTTCCAACTTCTTTTATTTGACAAATACCTGCTTCCTCAAACTTCTCCTTCCTCACCTGGATAGCCTTGCTTGAAATCCAAAGCTGCTCATGTATACAAGAAGACCACACTATAGAAGGAAGCTACACCTGGGAGCGCTCCCTCTTCTAACCCAATGAACTGACCTCCACTTTCAAGCACACCTAATTATTGTTCCACCTGATGTCACGAAACGTCACTCATGAAGCTAGACCTGATATTGAAATAATTGAAATATAAAAAAGCCAACATAAATTGACTGGTAGCCTAGTAGCCTAAAAATAAAACTTAAAAGCAGAAAGTTATTCAGTGTAACTGCCAACAGAGGAGAAAAGAAATCTTTAATGCTCTAAGTAAATGAGATGCAAGAGTTTTGTCTTTATTTTGCCCAAATCCATCATACAATTTGCTCAATATGAAGAAGAATGACAGATACGTCGCAGATTACTGGGTATTAACATGAAAAAGGTTATGACAGTGATCCACACAGCAAAGGCAACTGACCTGTATTCCTCTCTCCACTCCATTAACTTATGCTCAGAGGGAGAATATTATTCAGATATCTCAAAAAAGGGCATTAGAGAACATTTACATAGCCTAGGTGAGGAACTCTTGCAGAAGTATTACCTAGATCATATTTAAATGAATGCTTGAGATCAAGGCACTTAGAACATTTGAAATTTTTATGAGTATTCCTCTGACTGAAAGTGTAATACATTAATTTAAAAGTTTAACACCAATAGAACTTTCAATATTACCATTCAAAGAGAACATCATAAGAAGAATGATACCAATAATAATTCTACTAATTCTCTTTAAATTTAGAAGCGCTGTTTCACTGAAAAAGTACTCACAGAAGAAAGGCAAGAAGTACTGGCAGTGCATGAACTGCAATAATGAATTTGCTACACGCACTGGAGTAGATCATAGAATCATAGAATCAGCCAGGTTGGAAGAGACCTCCAACATAGTCACAGAAGTCACAGAATTAATCAAGTTGGAAAAGACCTTTGAGATCATCAAAGTCCAACCTATCACCCAACACCTTTCAATCAACTAAAATATGGCATCAAATGCCACATCCAGTCTTGTCTTAAACACCTCCAGGGATGGTGACTTCACAACCTCTCTACACAGCCCATTCCAATGCCAATCACTCCCACTGTGAAGAACTTCCTCCCAACATCCAGCCCAAACTTGCCCCGGTGCAGTTTGAGACTGCGTCCTCCCGTTCTGTCACTGGGTGCCTGGGAGAAGGGACCAACCCCACCTGGCTACAACCTCCCCTCAGGCGGTTGTAGACAGCAATGGGGCCTCCCCTGAACCTCCTCCTCTCCAGGCTAAACACCCCCAGCTCCCTCAGCTTCCCTTCATAAGACTGTGGTCCAGCCCCCTCACCAGCCTTGCTGACCTTCTCTGGACACATTCAAGCATCTCAACATCTTCCTTAAATTGAGGGACCCAGCAATGGACACATCACCCAGTCCAACCTAACACCCAGCCCTATCCAGTCAACTAGACCATGGCACTAAGTGCCTCAGCCAGGCTTTTCTTGAACACCTCCAGGGACGGTGACTCCACCACCAACCTGGGCAGCCCATTCCAATGCCAATCACTCTCTCTGGCAAGAACTTCCTCCTAACATCCAGCCTATACCTCTCCTGGCACAACTCGAGACTGTGTCCCCTTGTTCTATTGCTGATTGCCTGGCAGAAGAGACCAACTCCCACCTGGCTACAGCCTCCCTTCAGGTAGCTGCAGACAGCAATGAGGTCCCCTCTGACCCTCCTCTTCTCCAGGCTAAACAACCCCAGCTCCCTCAGCCTCTCCTCTTAGGGTTTGTGTTCCAGGCCTTTCACCAGTATCACGTTCCAGTATCTCAACATCTCTCTTGAATTGAGTAGCCCAGAACTGGACACAGGACTCAAGGTGTGGCCTGACCAGTGCTGAGTACAGGGGAAGAATAACCTCCCTTGTCCCACTAGCCACATTATCCCTGATCCAGGCCAGGATGCCATTGGTTCTCTTGGCCACCTGGGCACACTGCTGGCTCATGTTCAGATATCAAACCAATCTAGATAGGGCCTTGTTCTTCATAGAAATTTGTAATTCTATCTGTATTTTTTTGTCTAAAATTAAAAACGCTGCTATTAGAATGAGGCCAAAATGAAGTATCTTCAGGGCTATAACAGTAAATTTAGTCAGCTATAGATTAGAGAAGTTAGTCTTTGACCTGTGCTAATCTTCATGTAGGATCACACATGCCTGCATAAGAACAGAGTTGTTTAAAAACAAGAAAAAATGAGGGGTAAAAATGTGAAACAACTCAGGGGGAGATTTTTTTTTTTTCTCATTTTGTGTGGGATTCACCTCACAGTTTCCAGAATTTACAGTTCTAGAAACATATTCTATTACTAAGTTGTACTAAGAAAAGGAAAGAAACTCTCAGTGCAATTAAATTGTATTGTGGCTTGCCTGGATAACAATAAATCAGATGAAAGTGACAAATGGGTATTGCATACAACTCCTGACATGAAACAGCAAGTTAGCATCTTATCTGACCATGTTAGGGGTAAGTGAGTTGGAAGGGATGATAGCACTGGACATAAAGCATCTTAGGTGGTGTCAGAACAAGTAGCACAGTCTACATTCTGGGCACAGAAGAAAATGATAGGAGATGTTCTGTCCATGGGAAAAAAATTCTGTGGAAGGAAGCAACGTTTTGAACAAAATATTTCACAGGTTGTGTCAGCTCTGGGGAGTCTCCCAGCCTCTGTCATTTTCTCAGCAGAGGCCAACACCAGCTGTGAGAACTTTGAATAGAACCATTTCTTCACAATCTTCTTTTCCCCATTATCTCACTAAGCTGATGAACTCATAAAATAACCCATCATTCCCAATGGCATGGAAAGCATTGGTGATGATGTCAGACAACAGAAATCTGCTTGATGAACTTTCCGCACTTATCAGTCTAGACTGAGTCTCACTCAGTTAAACAAAATGGATTTTAATTATCCTACAGACTCAAGCAAGATCATGGCAGAAAAAAAATCAATGCATAGTTTGGAAAAAGATCTTGGTTAGAAATTCTCATCATTTCTGCTTCACTGCAGATTGATAATACAGGTTACTCGATTTAAGGGATTGAGAGAGGTTCTCCTGCCCCTCCACTCTGCCCTGGTGAGGCTGCATCTGGAGTACTGTGTTCAGTTCTGGGCCCACCAGTTCAAGAAGGACATTGAACTGCTTGAGAGAGTCCAGCACAGACCCACTAAGATGATTAAGGGAATGAAACATCTCTTTTGTGAGGAGAGACTGAGGGAGATAGAGCTCTTTAGCTTGGAGAAGGGACTGAGAGGTGACCTCATCAATGTTTATAAATGTGCCAAGTGCCAAGTGATGTTTATAAATGTGACAAGTGCCAAGAGGATGGAGCCAGGCTCTTCTTGGTGATGCCCAGTGACAGGACAGGGGGCAATGGGTGGAAGTTGAGGCATAGGAAGTTTCATATAAACATGAGGAGGAATTTTTTCCCTGTGAGGGTGGCAGGACACTGGAACAGGCTGCCCAGGGGAGTTGTGGAGTCTCCCTCTCTGGAGATATTCAAAACCCGCCTGAATGTGTTTCTGTGTGCCCTTCTCTAGGTGATCCTTTGCCAACAAAAGCATTGAACTAGATGATCTTTCAAGGTCCTTTCTAGCCCCTGACATTCTGTGATTCTTATTTAGAAATTGAAGATGTAAGTATATGAGTTAGAACAAACTTTTTCTATGAATGTGTTCAATGGACAAACTCAGAGTTGAATATTCATAAGGACTGTTTTTATTCCTAAACCTGCTGCATTCAGGACTGCATCAGCTGTGACAAAAATGTGTTTCTGTTGTGATGAAGAAGGAAGAAGTCTATTTTAAAGTTATATTCAATATATATATATATTTTTTCTCCTGAAGATCCATTATGGTCATTTTAAAATAGTCTCTTAGATCAAAACAGTGCTGTTCTACAGAAAAGCCTGAGGAGCAATGCAAGTCCTAGGGGAAACTCTGACACCAATCATATAGAGTTTTGTATCACCCTTCCTGCAAGAAGGTGCTTCCACTTTTCCTTTATTCTCAGGGTCCCTGCTACTGTTAAGGAGGCAACAGCACATGCAGAAATACCTGCCCTGTGGGATGCAGGTGTGAATGGCAAGCAGACGTGTGGAAAGATACAAAGTACAGTGATAAAGCAAAAACTGAACAACTGGAAATGAGTTCTTAGAAATATTTATGTACCTTGGATATTTTTGACACTGACATGAACATGCAGATTTATGTTGCAGCAATAAAAGGAAAGGAAAATTTCCAGGAAAATCTAACAAAGACAATAATTTATGACTAACTACAGTACAATCCATAACTCTTGATATGGGAAAAGGGCTAGAGAACATAGAGTGTAGAAACCTAGTTCAATCATTAACTGTGTGAGCACTGATATAAAGCATCATCGATCAGATAAACACAAAGGAAGGGGGTTAAGCTGGAGAGGGTCTTGAAATGCTCACATGGAGAAGAAGAATATTGTATTCAAAGATGAGAACATTTGAGACTCCAGCCAAGAATGTGACCCACAACTGATGCCAGATGGATGAAAGGTAGAGAAGTCAGACTGAGAAAGATGTCAGCCTTCCTCCTAAAGACCCCAAAAGATAACTACCAGGTGACAATGAGCATGCATGAAGAGGTGGGACATTATGGAAATGAGTTCCAGGAACTGATTGTAATAACTCCTCCTATTCCCAGAACTAATTGTAATAACCCTACCCCTGTACTGGATATGTATGAGTTTGTAGCAAAAATATTTTACCTGAACAAGGTGAAGTTGTGCAAGGGCTTTGGAGGACAACCTCCCCTTGCCACCCAGAGCTGATTAAAACATATCTTTCCTGATAACACTCTGCACATTGTGAGGTCTCATTTTCCATACATCACTTTATATTGTTTTACTGATTATAAGGTAAATCTATTCAAGATCCACTAAGTACAAAATGTACATCTTGCTGTCATACTGCTTCTTTGTAACTTTATAGTTTATGATGTAGTTTTCTCAGCTTTGCATATATTTTCAAGCAATATAGATCATTGTTTTCATACCTAAACCATACAACGGCAATAACACAAATATATGATTATAAATATAAAATGTATTCTGCTCCAGGTGGAACAAACAGGCAACTTGCCAGATGTATTCAAAACTTTTATTTCTTATAAGACTTCTGAGTAGGATGATCTCAAAATGTCCAAACTAGTGATGGGGCTTAAAGTCTCATCAACAGAAGTGAAAAAAATAGAGAGGTTGAACAAAACAAATCTACCTAAAATCATTCTATCTGAAAGAGTGGCAGGCACATGGAACAAGCTGCTTAGTAAGACAGCTGATTCAGGTAGGGTAAGTAATCTTAAGAGACAGCCAAATATTTTTACATAGAAAGTGGCTTGGAATTCACAGAAAGATGTATCCTGATAACTTCTGTTGGCTTGAGTTGCTCCCATTTCTTTCCAAGCTGTGAGCTTTTATATTATAATGATATCTAATTTTCATTATCTTTTCTACTTTATGAATGTTTACAATCACCAGCAGACAAAACTTGCTATCTGGAGATATTTCCTTGAAACTAAACATTTTAATAGTAAACTGAGGTTTTTAATAGTAAACTGAGGCTTTGCTATCCACCACTTTCACTATTTTTATTGATAGCATAAAGTATCACAGTATCACAGTATCCAGTAAGATTGATTGCTTCCCATCCTACACTGAAATCAGAGATCTAGTCTACAAAACCTCTTTTTTTCATAAAATTTCCTACTTCTTTATTACTGATAGAAACACAACTGCTGTAGTGTTACTGGCACATTTTTGGTCTCAGTATGTCCATTTAATTTTCAAGTTGTCTAGGCTAGAGTTGTTCAAAACTGTAGTTAAACCGCTGGTACTGATAGCGCTTTTATTACTGCCATTAGTAGAATTGGACCCATGACAACCCAGTGTTTGGAATTACACACAGAGGATGTCAGACTCAAATTTAACTCATTTTTACATTTTCAGATCAAGATCTTGAATTCAGTTACTCCTGGTCATATTTTAAAACAAAATGACAGAAGATTTAATAATTATCACTGCTCTAAAACCAGAATATGTTTAAAGAACACTAATCAAGTCTGAAACTTTGCTACAAAATAATCAATTCTGATCTCTGTGCACAGCCTAAAATAAGCACAGAACCACAGCTTCTGATAATGCTTCAGGCACTGCCACAGACAATTGCTTTTAGCAGGCTATCCATTTCCTTTTCCCAGAAAACAATTTTTTTTCTAAAGAAAATGCAATCCTTTTTCTATCCTAATCACATCTATCATATTTCTCACCCTCCTTCAACTTGGCTCAGCTTGACTAGAGAGAGTAATTTTGTTTATTTTCTTTCAAAAGAGGAAAGTTACTTTGGGCTAAGAGCACTAACGTGCTCAACTCAATGACAAGAAATCATTGATTTCATCGGAAACAACACATTGCACCACATTTGTTACTGCAATGATCTGATTCCCTATAAGGTGCTCACTGCAGGTTCAGTTTTCCTAATATGCCAATGATTTTATTACAGTGCATGTCAGATGAAAGAGTTTGTACAACACATGGATACCATTGCTATTTTTAATTATATTTGAGGAGAAAATAAAAGAAAAAAAAAACAAAATTAATAGTTTATCTCTCTAGTTTCATTCTTTTTTGGGTTTTTTTTGTTGGTTGGTTGGTTTTGTTGTTGTTTGTTCATTTTTTTTTTTCCCTCTCAATAGGAGCCACCCAAGAGCTTATGGATCAGACCTAGAGAGAGGGCAGGGACAGGTGGTGAGTGGATTGAGAGCAACCCTGCAGAGAAGAACTTGGGGGTGCTGGTTGATGAAGTGCTTGACATGAATTGACAATGACTGCTGGCAGCCCAAAATGTCAACCATAGCCTAGACTACATGGCCAGAAGGTCAAGGGAAATTATTCTGTGCCTTTACTCTTGTGAGACCCAACCTGGAGTCTCCAGCTCTGGAGTCACCAGTACAAGAACAATATGGATCTGATAGAGGCGGTCCAGAAGGCCACAAATATGTTCAGTGGTCTGGAGCACCTCTCCTACAGAGACAGGCTGAAGCCGTTGGATTTGTTCAGCTTGGAGAAGAGAAGCCTCCCAGAAGATCTTACAGAGGTCTTCTAGTACCTGAAGGGGCCGTATAGGAAAGCTGGAGAGGGGCTATTTCTAAGGGCACTGGTGACAGGACAAGGGGAAATAGCTTTAAAGTAGAGTAGGCTAAGCCACTGTTCATTATATTTGAGGAACAGTGGAAGTTTAATGAGATACTCCTTGACTAGAAAAATGGAAAAATAACCCCCATTTTTAAAACAGAGGAAAAAAAGGAAGACCAGGGGAACAACAGGCCAGTCAGTCTCACCTTTCTGACTGGCAAGATCATGGTGCAGATCCTCCTGGAAACGACACTAATATACATGGAAAATTAGATGATCAGTAATATCCAAGATGTCTTCAAGAAGGGGAAGTCGTACTTAACAAACCTGGTGTCCTTCTATGCTGGGGTTACAGCACTGGTGGATAAGGGGTGAGTAATTGACAACATCTACTGAGACTTGTGCAAAACATTTGGCACTGTCCTACTCAATATCCCTGACTCTAAATTGGAGATTTGATGGAGATTTAATTGGCGATTTGATGGGTAGACCACTCAGTAAATATGGAACTGGTTGGATAATCACATTCCAAGAGCTGTGGTGAAGAGCTTAATGTCCAAGTGGAGAGCAGCTATGAGTGGCATAATGTCCAAGTGGAGAGCAGCTATGAGTGGCATTCCTCAAGGGTCAGTATTAGAACCAGCACCATTTATCACTTTATCAGTGACATGGACAGCAGGATCGAATGCACTCGGCAAGTTTACTGATGACACTACGTTGTTAGATGCAGTTAACAAGCTGGAGGGAAGGGACACTATGCAGAGGGACCTTGACAGGCTCAAGAGCTGGGCCTGTGCAAACTTCATGAGGTTCAATGAGGCCAACTGTAAGGTCCTGCACATGGGCCAGGATAATTGCAAGCATAAATACTGGCTGGTCAGAGGATGGACTGACATCAGCCCTTTCAAGAAGGACTTGGGGATGCTGGCTGATAAGAAGCTCAACATGACCCAGCAATGTGTGTTTGCAACCCAGAAAGACAGTCAATCCTAGGCTGCATCAAACTAAGTGTGATCAACAGGTCATGAGAGGTGATTGTCACCATCTACTCTGCTACCATGAGACCCCACATGGAGTACTGTATCCAGTTCTGGAGTTCCCAACATAAGAATGATATGGACTTGTTGGAACAAGTCCAGAGGAAAGTCATGAAACTGATCAGAGGGATAGAGAACCTCTACTATGAAGAGAGGCTGAGAAAGTTTGGGTTGTTAAACATGAAGAGATGGTTCTGAATAGACCTTATTGAGCAACCTGCTCTGGCCTTGAGCAACCTGCTCTAGTGGGAGGTGTCCCTGCCTATGTCAGGGGGTTGGAGCTGGATGATCCTTGAGGTCCCTTCCAACCTAAACCACTCTATGATTCTATGATTCTATGATTATTGCAGCATTCCAGTAACTAAAGGGGACCTAATAGAAAGCTAGAAAGGTACTTTTTGCAAGGGCATGTAATCATAAGAAAAGGGTTATTTGCTTTAAACTGAAAGAAGATAGATTTAGCTTAGATATAATAAAGAAATTCTTCACTGTCAAGTTTGTGAGGCACTGCAATGAGTTACCCAGAGAAGCTGGAGATGCTTCATCCCTGGAAATGTTCAAGTCCAGGTTGGTTGGGGCTTTGAACAACCTCATCCCATTGAAGGTGTTCCAACCTATGGCAGTCTGTTTGAAACTGGATGGCCTTTAAGATTCCTTCCAACTCAAAGCATTCTTTCATTGTATTAACATTTACTTCAGCACATGCTATTGCAGTTCAGTGGCTGACAGTACTTAACATGCACAGTTTATTACATGTTTAATAAAAATCTAAGGAATTCATATGAGACTCTGTGATAAGTTCTTTCTGATGAACGTGACCCTTCCCCTAGGGAAAACTCAAGTGCAAACTTTCATGTTACTATTTGCATTACAGGGAAAATAAGCAACAGAAATGGTTGGCTTAATCCACTTACCAGAGTTATTCAGTTTTAACCCATATTGGGCTCGATGCTGTTGGCCAAACTGCAGTATTATGAACTCTGGCCATATCACTTCAAGAGAAGTGTGGCCAGCAGGGCAAGGGAGGTGATTCTCCCCCTTTACTCTGCTCTCCTCAGACCCCACCTGCAGTACTGTGTGCAGTTCTGGAGCCCCCAATACAAGAAGGACATGGAACTGCTGGAGAGGGTCCAAAGGAGAGCCACGAAGATGATCAGAGGGCTGCAGCAGCTCTGCTATGAGGACAGGCTGAGAGAGTTGGGGCTCTGCAGCCTGGAGAAGAGAAGGCTTCTAGGAGACCTTAGAGTGGCTTTCCAGTATCTGAAGGGAGCCTACAGGAAAGCTGGGGAGGGACTATTTACAAGGTCTAGTAATGTCAGGACGAGGGGGAATGGGTTTAAGCTGGCAGAGGGGAGATTTAGACTGGATGTTAGGAGGAAGTTCTTTACAGTGAGGGTGGTAAGACACTGGCACAGGTTGCCCAGGGAGGTTGTGGATGCTTCCTCCCTGGAGGCGTTTAAGGTCAGGCTGGATAAGGGCTTGAGGCAACTGCTCTAGTGGGAGGTGTCCCTGCCTATGGCAGGGGGTTGGAGCTGGATGATCCTTGAGGTCCCTTCCAACCTAAACCATTCTATGATTCTACCATCCTTTTCTAAAGGCCTAGACATTTTTAATGTGAGTAGTGAATGATTTTCCTAATGAAAGGTGTAAAATTGTAGAACATTTTTTTGGTGGCTATGCATGACAGAGAGTACTCTAGAGATTTTGTCTTTTTCTTACACAGAAGCTATAAAATTAGGCAAACACTCAAACAGCTTCTCAAAAAGAAAAAAAAAAAAAGCCAGTACTGCATCTTTATACAGATCAATGTCCAATTATAAGCACAGAGTTACTATGGCAAAAGGTCAGGAAAGAATAATCTTTCTGGCATTTATTACTTGGAAAATAGGGTCATATATGAGGTCAACCTTCAAATATGTACCGAATAAATTATATTGCATCATTCTAAATACTCCACACAGCAAAAATTGTATTGCAGTCTCAATATAATGAGTAAAATGAAGTTGAGCATGTATTTTTTTCATGACAGTACTACAGATCAGTCTAGGTTAAAAGGCACAAAAACTTTCTGCTTTGAAAAATTAATTATTATATAAATAATATATTTATAATATAGCTATTATATAAATTCAGTTCAAGAGAGATGTTGAGGTGCTGGAATGTCTCCAGAGAAAGGCGACAAAGCTGATGA
>WAAF01006670.1:26129-91845 GCA_013400475.1 Tricholaema leucomelas
TTCTTTCTTTCTTTCTTTCTTTCATTCTTTCTTTCTTTCTCTCTTTCTTTCTCTCTCTCTCTCTCTCTTTCTTTCTTTTCTTGCACAAAGATTGTAACGTGCAGTTGTGAGCTCCTGGCATTTTATCTTTAATTTTGAGACGTATATGAAAGCTCTTACTCAGCAGGAATCCTCAGTGAGGCCATTAAATGCAGAATTCGTCCCACTCCTGCCGCTGCTGTTTTCCTGTTTCTAAAAGCAACACATCACAAATGTTTTCTGAAGAGATAAAAGCTCATAAACACTGCAACGGCTAAATGGTGGAGGAGAGAAAATTATGTCCTTTTAACACTGACGAACTGTTTTGTAGTCACGATATTTAGTAAGGGGAAGTAGAGACACTGGATATGTTACATCTGTGAAGTTTCTGTTAACATCTACCCACTATGTTTGCCTTTTTTCTGTTCAACCCATACCCTAACTTAAGGCAACAATGGAACTCCCATAAGCCATGACCTGAGGTCCACTGAAATCAATGGATGTTTTCAAGTTGGTTTCAATAGACCTTGGATCAGTCTGCTTACTTCAATCACATATCCTGTGACATTCTCACAGATACATATGTTGTATGCTGAAGAAGGCTGCAAAGGAGCAAGAAGATTACAGCAGTGATAGAAAATGAGAAAGAAACTCTGAAGTGTAATATTTCTTTCTCCCAACATACAGTCTTCTCTAGACAGCATTTAAAGAGAATTGTAATGGCAGCGACGGAGGAAGGTGATTAGCTAGGCAGAAAAAACTCTTATGTGATACAAGACTCCATTCTATGTTTCCTCAGTGCAGAGTGGGAAAACAAACAAAAAAACAAACAATCACAACAAAACAGACAAATAAATAAACCCATTCCAGATAAAGTAGGACTTGGTTCTGAATCCACATTGTCTGCACAGAAAGCACGCAGAGGAACACTAAACTTTTCTTCCTAGGAAATGGACAGTGCAAAGGTAAATCTAGATCATCTCCTTTCCTTTAAAGCTGCAACTTTATCCCCTTTCTCTTCCTAAAATCACTCCTTAGAAAAGTAACACTTCTCTTGAATTCCTTAGGAATTAGAAAGTCAGTCACAAATGTGAAAACTTACCACCTTCCGTCTAATTTCTTCTTTATTTTGTGTAACTAGTTATTTCAACACTTTGTTGAAATCCCAGGCACGGATACAGGCTGGGTGGTGAATGGCTGAGAGCAGCCCTGAGGAGAAGGACCTGAGGGTCTGGGTTGACAAAAAGCTCAACATGAGCCTGCGGTGTGCACATGCAGCCCAGACAGCAACCCTGTGCTGGGCTGCATCAAGAGCAGTGTGGCCAGCAGGGCAAGGGAGGGGATTCTCCCCCTTTACTCTGCTCTGGTCAGACACCACCTGCAGTACTGTGTGCAGTTCTGGAGCCCCCAACACAAGAAGGACATGGAACTGCTGGAGTGGGTCCAGAGGAGAGCCATGAAGATGATCAGAGGGCTGCAGCACCTCTGCTATGAGGACAGGCTGAGAGAGTTGGGGCTCTGCAGCCTGGAGAAGAGAAGGCTTCGCGAGGAGACCTTAGAGTGGCTTTCCAGGATCTGAAGGGAGCCTACAGGAAGGCTGGGGAGGGACTATTGACGAGGTCTAGTAATGTCAGGACGAGGGGGAATGGGTTTAAACTGGAAGAGGGGAGATTTAGACTGGATGTTAGGAGGAGGTTCTTTATAGTGAGGGTGGTGAGACACTGGAAAGGGTTGTCCAGGGAGGTTGTGGATGCTTCCTCCCTGGAGGCATTTAAGGCCAGGCTGGATGAGGCCTTGAGCAGCCTGCTCTAGTGGGAGGTGTCCCTGCCTATGGCAGGGGTTGGAGCTGGATGATCCTTGAGGTCCCTTCCAACCTAAACCATTCTATGATTCTATGATTCTATGATTAAAATCCCCCAAGAAAATATTCAACATTCTGTGACAGAATACAAAGCCCTACTTTCACAGAAATATCTTGGCATAATTATTTCCTTTTACCACTAGAAAAAGAGACACCACTAAATACGCTGCCAAAATAGTGGCTGAATTTATGACAGCATAGTAGATCATCAAACTTTACAGCCTCACATGCCTGTGCAAGGAGATTTTCCACTGTAAAATGGTGATGAGTTGATTTATTATTTGTGACATAAGATAAATAATTTAGGCTTGCACAAATTTAGCAAGAGGTTCTGTCCCTAAATATATTTTAAAGTCATAACAGTCATGTGCCTATGATGAGGTACCTCATAAAATGGAAAGTCTGATCAAATACACCATGAATAAAGTGGCAGCGGTCAAGAAGGCTTGGATAGAAAAAAATAAAGCCTTTTGGCTACAGGTTTTTGTATAACCATCCACAACTCTGTCACTTCTATGCTAACCTACCACAATGTCTTCATGCAGGACTCTATAATGAGTGTCTGGAACAAGGATTGAAAAATTAGCCATTTTTCTCAATAAGACCAATTCATTTAGAACACAACACACATTTATATACACCACATGTCACAAGTAAACTATAAACTCACAGGTGTTTAAGGATTGATTTTGACCTGTAAATTCTTAAGAGCCTGAAAAATAAAATGCTCTGGATTACCCCTGTCATAGAATAGAACAGAATAGAATAGAATCAACCAACCAGGTTGGAAGAGACCTCCAAGATCATCCAGGCCAACCTAGCACCCAGCCCTATCCAGTCAACCAGACCATGGCACTAAATGCCTCATCCAGGCTTTTCTTGAACACCTCCAGGGACAGTGACTCCACCACCTCCCTGGGCAGCCCATTCCAATGCCAATCACTCTCTTTGGCAACAACTTCCTCCTAACATCCAGCCTATACCTCCCCCAGCACAACTTGAGACTGTGTCCCCTTGTTCTGTTGCTGGTTGTCTGGGAGAAGAGACCAACCCCCACTTGGCTACACCTCCCTTCACGTAGTTGTAGACAGCAATGAGGTCACCTCTGAGCCTTCTCTTCTCCAGGCTAAACAACCCCAGCTCCCTCAGCCTCTCCTCATAGGGTTTGTGTTCTAGGCCCTTCACCAGCCTTGTTGCCCTGGTGAAGCTGTCACTACAGTTTGCTCTACTGAGACTCTGAAATCAGAGTTTGCCATTATAATAAAGTAGATCCGCATAGGAAATGCTCTTTACAAAGATTCCAAGATTATGAAAGGTTCTCTTTCTGCTCCAAACACCTAGGGCACTGATGCAAATATTACCAAGCACGGAGAGATTGATCAACGCTGGTGTCGCACCCCCAGAGTAACAATTGTAACACCAACGTGGTTAGATAATTGTTCTCCAATAATCCCCTTTATTGCCGTGATACAGCAACTTATAGGCCAACTTGGAAGAGGTGTGCATAGCTAGCTTAGTTAAGATTGGTACATGTGGAAGGCACAGATAGGCTTAAGGCTATGTGTGAGGTACAGATAGGTTAAACTTATATAAACACCCCACAGGGTCAGCCTCCTACAGCCAGCAGACTCTGCCTCCTCACAGCTGCAGGTGGGGGGCTGTTTACACTGTCTTAGTTCCTTCCTTCCGGGATGGACCCAAGGACACTTTGCAGCACAAGTTGCTCACGTTTATCAATTCATATCCTCTGTTAGAAAGAAATCTGTCCACAGACCAAGAATGTTAATATTTGACTGAGGGGCTACTTAGAACACAGTGATTATATTATTATCTAATTAGCAGGATGCTCACCACGTATGCAAGCACTTTTTTTTTTTTAGGAAAGAGAATGCATGCTATGGCCAACTGAAGGATGCATTTCTAGTTAGTCATTTATTTGTGGGCTTTAGCACTCAGATATAGAATAGAATAGAATCAACCAGGTTGGAAGAGACCTCCAAGATCATCCAGTCCAACCTAGCACCCAGCCCTAGCCAGTCAACTAGACCATGGCACCAAGTGCTTCATCCAGTCTTTTCCTGAACACCCCCAGGGACGGTGACTCCACCACCTCCCTGGGCAGCCCATTCCAATGGCAAACCACTCTCTCTGTGAAGAACTTCCTCCTAACACTTTGAACTTTCAAAGACAAGAGTTAATCTTCTAAATAATGTCCCCATCGCAGAAGTTCCAATACAATATTCAGAAGAACTGGGAAGAATAAGAAGAACTGGAGAGAGTAAGAAGAACTGAGGAGAGTAAGAAGAACTGAGGAGAGTAAGAAGAACACCTCTTTCAAAATGGGAAAAGAAATACAATAGATACAGCACAAGAAATTCCAAATAGAATTTCATGCCAAGCAGAAAAAAAGAACTGATTTAGATTGTTCCTACTGTTCTTCCTGAATATTCAAGCTCTATAATGTGTAACACAGCCTAATGCTGCTCCCTGCAGGTGGATCATGAGCCCATATGAAGCCACACCAACTTCCAACTTCACTGAAACTCAATATGGAGTTAGGATCTTAACTCCAGAGAGCGAGCACAAGAAGCAGAACGTTTGCACACAACTCATCTATGTATATGTCATCAGAACAAGTAGAAAAGCTCATAAGGATACTAATTGGATTATTTCCAAGGAAAGTTATTAACTTACATAATTTCAGGACCACCTTAAGTTGTGGATGTTCTTTCTACATAAATGCACCATTGTGCCATTAAGGATAAAACAAAAGCCATACAGTACTAAGGATCTACTATATGGCCTTCAGCTGACATGCAACTTTATTACCTTCCTCACAAATTCCTAAGAATGAATAGAATCAACCAGGTTGGATGGAAGAGACCTCCAAGATCATCCAGTCCAACCTATCACCCAGCCCTATCTAGTCAACTAGACCATGGCACTAAGTGCCTCATCCAGGCATTTTTAATGAGTAAAATTAAGTGTCTTAGTTGGTTTTCTTTAATTTTTTTAGGCATAAAGTAATGAGGAAAAAAAAAAGTCCTTCTAAAATATTGTAAGAGCAAATTCACTTCCTACTAATGTAGAGTCTCATAGGATCTTATTGCTAGGACAATGTATATCAAACCTCAGTGTAGAGGCTTTCCAAGGCAATGGTACAGAACCCTATTACTGAAGATTTATAATAGCATTGCTACTTTAACCTTAACCACAGCATAACAAACAGGACCAATATAATGATAATCCAAGCAACCAGCAATCTTAAAAATGTGCAAGGAATAGACAGATACTGGCAGGAATTAATCTGCCATTTTCACACATCTGCCCAAGGGAGGTATTGTAATTGCAAAAATTTACTCTTAGACTGCTGAGACTCATAGTAATTATGTTTCTTTTTTTAATAGAAATAGCCACAGGTAGTAACAAATTGGGTTTTGAGATGGGGAACTGGGCATGCATTATAACCCAAATTACTATGTAATTGTCTTTAGTATAAAATACTATAGAAAACCTATGGCCCAAAATTTAAATCAGGACAAAAGTTTTCATTTAAATAAAGTCTTCTCCCAAGGCTGTTCAATATACATGTCTGTTTCTTCATTTACTGTTATCAGCAAGACCAATATGACTGCAAGTAACTTATCTAAAGATCTTTGACAGTGCTAAACAAAATTCCTCAAGCCTATATTTACTTAATGTGAACAGCTTTTTCTTGCTTTACTTCCATTCAAGTAGACTAAGTAGGTCAAACACTGGAAATCCAGCTATTCTTTCCCAAGTTTCCTTTGCCAGTATAAGAGCACAAAGAAAAAAAAGCTTGTGTGGTCTAGGTATATTTCAGATGAACTGAAATGATTTTTTTTTAATTTGGAATTACAGAAGCCTGACTGAAACAAATGAGCACAGGAAAATACTTAAAACTAGTTATTTCATGCTTAAAGAAATTATTAGTTCATTATTGTTGTATTATTGTGATAATGAGATGCATACAGCTGGGAAAGATCATATATGGTCCAGTCAAACACTGGAAATCCAGGTATTTCCCAAGTTTCCTTTGCCAGTATAAGAGCACAAAGCAAAATAGCTTGTGTGATTGTGAGAGTCTAAAGCCTCTCGCTTGTTAATCAACAAAGATAAAGATGGCATCGCCTCTCGCTTGTTCACCAAAGACAGAGATTGCCTTTGTTGGTTTCCGGGACTCAGACTCGGTGCTTGGCCTAAAGCTCAGAGATGCAAATCAACAGACAACACCTTCGAAACTCCTGCACTTCAGCCTGGCTGGAATGCCCAGGAGGCCTACGGCTTATCTCAGCTACCCAGAAGGGAAAAGGCCTGTGTGTATTCAGGCTATGGAGAGGTACAGCCAGGGAGGGGGCCGAGGTCCTCTACCCGGTGGCGCCAGACCCCTGAGAATGTACGAGAACACACAGGAAGATTTCCTGGGGACCTGCAGCTGGACACGGGCAGAAAACTGTATAAAAGGCAGGAGGAATGCCTGCCAAAGTGTGGCACTCTCAACACAGCATCGTGTGGCACCTCCACCCGACCACCAAGGGCGGACTTCCACCAGACCACCAGTGGGACCAGCAGCAGACCACCAGCTGCACCTCTGCCAAACCACCACAGGCGGACTTCCACCAGACCACCAGAAGGACCCCTGACGGACTCCGCAGAAGATCATCCCTGGGCCCCACGCACCCGTCTTTCTCTTCCTCCACCCCCAACCTGCGACTGAGGGGAATATGATCACAGCCCTTTTCCTTCCCTGCTTCTCCTTCTCTCTTCTTCTCCATCGTACTCTTTATCCCTCTCTCTCTTTCTCTCTCCCCCTTCCCCCCCTCTCTCCCTCTGTTTTGTCCAACCTTATCCTTTAATAAATAGTTTCGTGGTGATCTATGGTCTCGTTTGCACCTTAATTTCACAACACGGAAATCCATAAGAACAGGTCTTGCTCCTCGGGACAGAGATACTGTTAATCCCTGTTCCCCGGACCTTGACAGTGATCTAGGTATATTTCAGATGAACTGAAATGATTTTTTTTATTTGGAATTACAGAAGCCTGATTGAAATGAGCACAGGAAAATACTTAAAACTAGTTATTTCATGCTTAAAGAAATTATTAGTTCATTATTGTTGTATTATTGTGATAATGAGATGCATACAGCTGGGAAAGATCATATATGGTGGCCAGTGACTAACTAATAAAATAAATTAATCCAGATACTTCTGTTCCTTGCAATGCTATATCATGTTAGGCCCAAAAAGAAGCCACAGGTGGCTCAAACAAACTAAACACATGTACAGATTTAGGCAAAAGGAAGACTATGCACTGAAAGAAATAACATAGAATCATAGAATCATAGAATCAACCAGCTTGGAAGAGACCTCCAAGATCATCCAGGCCAACCTAGCACCCAGCCCTATCCAGTCATCTAGACCATGGCACTAAGTGCCTCATCCAGGCTTTTCTTGAACACCTCCAGGGACGGTGACTCCACCACCTCCCTGGGCAGCCCATTCCAATGCCAATCACTCTCTGGCAAGAACTTCCTCCTAACATCCAGCCTATATTTCCCCCGGCACAACTTGAGACTGTGTCCCCTTGTCCTGTTGCTGGTTGCCTGGCAGAAGAGACCAACCCCCACTTGGCTACAACCTCCCTTCAGGTAGTTGTAGACAGCAATGAGGTCACCCCTGAGCCTCCTCTTCTCCAGGCTAAACAACCCCCCTCTGTTTCACCCCATGGCTACAAAGCTGACTGCTATGTTCCCTGCTTTGGAGCCATGAGATGCAAATTATCATATGCTTTTTCATACCAAACATAGCTGATGGAAGCAATTGAGTGATGATTATTACAAGTCACATGACTTATGCCTCTTTTACATTATTACTCTCAAGCCTGAAGTCTGAAAACAGGATACACAGTTTTAAACAAGATATATAACTTCTACCATGAAGCAGAAAATGAGGCCTTTCCTTACCAATACTCTTGCCTCAGGACAAGAGAAAAAAATGACAACAGCATTTGTCTCTAAACCTGACGCTTTCTAGGTTGCAGAAGAAGGTGCAGATTGACAACACCTTCCAAAACACTGTTACACAGCTATGTACTCAATATATATTAAAAAAAAACAACAAACCAAAACCAAACATTAGATGCACATTGGTTGTTAATAATGTCTTTTTTTCAGCTAGTCATCCTGTATTCATGCTGCTCTCCTATCTACGTGTCAACACATACAGATTCATACACACAGTTGTATTATCTGACATGTAGTCTAAAAATCCAAGTAGTTCCTATGCCTTCATGTCTGCCAGTTCTGAAAGGCTTTTAAATTCACTATTTCTCAACCACTCTAAATATCACTATATTCTCATTGTCACTTGAAATGATGAAAAGCTCAGGAAAGACTACACTAGGCACTTTACAGCTGTGGCTGGATAATCTTGGTCACAATCATCAAAGCAGAATTGTTTTTTATGATCTTCAAATCTGCATATCAAATTATGTAGGTCTACTCAAAAAAAAAAAGGCAAAAATATCAAATATTCAGTCATCAGTACTATCTCAATAGAGTACAAGAGAATAGAGTTGGATCTGCATATCAAATTATGTATGTTTACTCAAAAAAAAAAAGACCCCAAAAATATCAAATATTCACTCATCAGGAGTATCTCAATAGAGCACTAGAGAATAGAGTTGGATCTGCATATCAAATTATGTAGCTCTGCTCAAAAAAAACACCAAAATATCAAATATTCACTCATCAGGACTATCTCAATAAAGTACTAGGGAATACAATTGGATCTGCATATCAGATTACATAGGTCTACTCAAAAAAAAACCCCAAAATACCAAATATTCACTCATCAGGAGTATCTCAATAGAGTACTAGAGAATAGAGTTGGATCTGCATATCAAATTACGTAGGTCTACTCAAAAAAAAAAACCCAAAAAATATCAAATATTCACTCATCAGGAGCATCTCAATAGAGTACTAGAGAATAGAGTTGGATCTGCATATCAAATTACCTAGGTCTACTCAAAAAAAACCCAAAAAATATCAAATATTCACTCATCAGGACTATCTCAATAAAGTACTAGAGAATAGAGTTGGATCTGCATATCAAATTACGTAGGTCTACTCAAAAAAACCCCAAAAATATCAAATATTCACTCATCAGAACTATCTCAATAAAGTACTAGGGAATACAGTTGGAGGCTCAGTGAAAGGAAAAGCCTTTGCAGCATTGCAGTGTTTTTAAAGCAAAGGAGAGCAGCAACAGGCAACAGTTCAGCTAACACAGACGCAGATTCTGGGTTGAATTCCGCATGTACTTGTGCATAACAGCAACTCCACTCCTGTAAATCAGCTACTTAGTGGTGCTATTGACCTAAATTAAAATACTCACTGAATAAGTGTTTTAAGGATCATGCTCTGAAAAGTGTAACACTAATATAGTATAAACCAGCTTCCATAGGCCTCGACATCACTAGTGTACTGAGTTAAAAACACAATCCGTGTGGAAAAGCAGTCTTGTCCTGAATACTGGCAGAAGCTCAAGTCTTGAATCTGAAGTGCAATATTAAAACACTTTTTTGTTTTGTTTTGTTGTTTTTTTGAGGGGGGGGCATCTTTACATTTTATAGATTTAAAATATTTTCATTAAGGATTAATGAAAATTTGCTCAGCACACTTCAGCTCACCTGTTTTTTTTTTTTAAGCTGAGTTGTAGCTAAACAATCTTAATTATAAGTGGTTGCTTAGCAATCAGCAGAGAACAAGACAGAAATATAGTGAGTAAAGACACTGACTGACATATTCTGTGTCTGAATCATTCCTTACAAACAACAGAATAGCACCAATCAAAGTTTAGAACAAAATTCCATTAATTAAAGATTACCTATAACTGTCTTTAGGAACAAATGATGCATTTAAAAGCTGCAAATGGTGATTTACATGTCTGCTTTCCATTAAAAATTCCTTTAGCTATTATTACAAAGACATTAAAATCCTTCAAATGTTGGTAGAGGCATTATTTACCTTTTGTTTTCAATTCATTTGTCAAGTGTGCCTCCAAAGATTTTAAAAAACAGTATACATCTACAAAGTAAGCAAGAGTTTATAGCTTTGAAGACTTGAAATTGATTTTTAATGCACCAGCTTTCAAACACTACAAAGGCTGCTGTCTGCTGATAAAGACGGTAAACAAGAAATTGTCCTTTAAATGTTCCCTTTAATGTTTTTTCTTTAATTAAAAATCAATCAAAAACATTTCAATAATAAAAATGTTAAAAATTAAGACACACAAAAAAAAATGTTTAGGGTTTTTGACACATGATGCATTCAAACTGGAACGGAAGCTTCTGATGTTACTTTCGCTTAGTTGTGTTACTTTAGACTTTCTTTGCACTCGTAAACATTGTTCATCAAGAAATACAGACATAAAAGTGGTTTATCTCCGAACACAGCCATTTCTGTTGAGTAGAAATGTTAAAAACACAATGAAATAAAACTCAGCATTATGAAAGTACTGAAGGAAAACACTTTTCAAAAATATCTTTAGATTATTTTAATAAATTCCTTTCCTCTAATCAGATCAAAGCTTATTTATGTAGATTAGTTACATCTAGAGTCGCATTTATCCAACCTGTATTTATCCTTTGATCACAAAGCTTGTTAACTTAAATGGTCTTTTATTGTTATGATTCGTTTTCCCATAATTATGCAGTTTAACTGCCTGATTTTTTGGGAATAAATATATGCAAACGCGCCAATCATATTCACAATGTTATGCTGGATGTTCAATGAACTGTAAGAGCCATTTCAATACAATAAAACTGCCTGGAAGTGTTCCAGAGCAAGGACTGAAAATACCAGTAATCATAGTGTCACTAGAACTAGTACAGGCAAATACAAGCGTGTCACACATACATCAATAGATGGTCTGAAACACTGCCTGAAACTAATTTCACATGTCTATCACTGCATGAATTTACAATGCATCGATCAGAGGTCCCACCCACACAGCTGAAATTATGCATTTATATCTTGTAATGAGACTTTTCCTTTCCCCTTTACAGTCCTCCTTTGGCATGCCATAGAGATGGCAGCACAGAGCCACTCGACAGGGAACAGGATGTGATTAGAAACTTTTCTACTACTGGTAAGAGTATTGTATGAACCAGAGGAACTGTGATCTGATATATACATCACAAAGTCAGTTGGAAAGTCCATGGCTAAAATAAAATACTGTTCATTTGAAGGCTTTTTTCTCACCTAGATCACTTACAGCGTGCTAAACTGAAAATAGATCAGCATGAGACTGGTTGTCTTGAGGGCTGAAAGCGGAGATATGCTCTCACTGCACAAAAGTGAAATGCAAATTGATCTTTATGCTGTCCCTTTGTGCAAGTAACACTAATAATTGGCTGAAACTATGCAGTTATTTCTTTATATGTAGACAGACTCCTTAATTTTGAAGGACATCACTAGGAGCTACCTTATCTCAAGGAAGTGAGATAAACTGATCTTATGCTATCCTTTCTGCACAGGTAGCATCACTAACTAGTAGAAGCAATTCAGTAGAAGAAAGAAATGGTTCTCATGTGATCTTAATAAGCAGGAGCTGTATCAGCAGCCTTTGGGATTTAGCTAGAAAATATATGATTGCTCAAGGAGGTTATTTAAAGCACTGCCTAATATCCTAATTAACAGGGACATTCATAGGAATTTGCTTATTCTTTAATGTAGTACATAATACTGAGTATTTTATCTAAAATGCTTAATAATTTAGCTATTTTTTTCTTCCTCTTAGGATTTGCAGCAATTAATCCAGAATCTTCTTCTGTAAAAATATATAAATATAAATAAATAAATAAATTTAAATGTCTACAGCAGACTGAGAAACGAAGGTTGAACTAAAAGAATCATGACAAATACATTACCAGGGCTTAGAACACATCCTGCCTAAGATTTATGGCAGGCTGTACACGACTACATTTCATCTCACCATATCAGCAAAAGCAGCAACTAGTTAATCTCCTTGTTGCCCCTTAAAAACATAACAAATGAAACACTTGAACTCAAGGAACTTTTCCCCAAAATCATTTTGCCACTCTCTTTCTGGTGCTTTTTTCTTTCTTGTTGTTTTACTTTGTTTTGTTGTGTGTGGGTTTTTTTTTTTTTCTATTTAGTTAAGAGCTTGCAGTCCCCTGAGATTTTCACTTGTTTCCTATATTTTTGAACCCTTTAGCATTAATTTCACCACTTCTAACAGTCGAGGTAGAGATACAATTGAAAGCATAAAGCTTTCAGGCTATCTGCTGAAAAATTTGTCCCAACTGCTCTTCTCCGACCTTTTGACACCAAAGGATCACTTCTATACTTTTAAAGATAAAACCAGAGCTGTGTTTCTGCTCCAGTCAACAAATCATTGTTTGAGTTCTTTTCACAGGAAATTCTCACCTGTTGGAAAATACTAGTATTATGGCAAAATGTCTTTTCTGTGCACATGCAGGCACTCTTCAGTCTGGAAGAGATAGCTCAAGACCTCTGTCATGCATTCTATGTTTTATTCAGAAAGAAAACAACAGATATAGATACACTTTTATATGTAGAATGAGTGTCTTCCATAACGAAATGTATGTTAAAAGAAAGAGAAAAGAAGGAGGATCTTCAGAAACCGAAGTGTAAATATTATCCAGTGAATTAACGATCATTGGGGAAATATCTCTCTTTTTTTTTTTCAACTTATTTTTTCTCTTATTTGAAAACAAAATCCTGACTTGTTTACAGCCACATAAAACTTGGGAAGAAATTTTGCTTTTCATGTTAATTACACCTTTGCCTCCTTAGAGAAGCCAGGTTGCATCTATGCTTTCTTAATACCAATTGATATTTGTGAATATTTAACACATCACTCACCACAATGAGTGTAGCGGAACACTGGAACAGGTTGCCCAGGGAGGTGTTTGGGCCCCATCATCCCTGGAGATATTCAAGGTGAGGCTCAACAGAGCTCTGGGCAACCTGATCTAGTTAAGGATGCCGCTGCTGACCGCAGAGATGGTTGGACTTGATGGCCTCTGGAGGTCACTTCCAACCCAGACCATTCTATGATTCTATGATTCTGTGGTAGTTTCCCACGTAACATTATTTGCTCAGTTTTAAGCTAATGCTCTATTATGCACACTTTCCATAATATATTAAAACTTGAAAACATATTTTCCATAATATGTTCAATGGAGTCTTTGATGTTCTTTCATCTGCACACTTGATTATGCCAGGCTAAGAGTTGGACTTGACGATCTTGCAGGTCTTTTCCAACCAAAATAATTCTATGATTCTGTGTTGCAGTTCAAATCAAAGGTCTTCTAAATTAAAGTACCCTTAATTGTTTGTAAAGAGGCTGCAAGAAAATATCATGAAATGCTTAAATCTAAAAATAAAGGGCCAAATAATACTGTTATTAGCTGCTTTCATCCACAGTTTACTTTTGAATCACCGAAATCATTGATGAAGTCAAAATTATTTTGACTGAAATATGAATAAGAACAGGCCTTTTCATCAGTGTAAGGATAATAGAAAAGTGAACAACTTTATTGTTAAAAAAAAACAACTCTTCAAAGGATTAGTCATCAAAATTGCTCTGGTAATCACAAATATGTGTGGATTTTCCATTTAGTAGCAGCTCTAAGCACCAAGATGAGGAAACCTCAGAAAACTACAAGTTGTTGAGAGCTGTGATCCAGTAAATCCTGCATGATTTGCTTCATGTCATTTATTTTAACTGCTAAATTAACTTTCTTCAACTCTTGTACTTTATAAAAAATAGCAACTTATACACAGACTATTATTCTTGGTTAGCAAGAGGTTATGATCTGGCAATATCACTTTCTTTCTCATAATATCAATATTCTACTTCAAACTCATTATTTTTATTGTTCTATATAACATCATTTCATCTTGGAAAGTTCTTAGCTCTCCTATAGACCTATATATAAGGAATGATCCTTTTGATATAATACTCCTATAACCAATATTGGCAAAGAGATGAAGACCAAAACCAGAGCAAATGTTAATATAAAAGAAAAGCCTAATTCTGCTTCCTCTACTTATTTCAGCAGCCAGAGTATATGCCATAGTGAGAAGTATGTTGCCAAATCTGGTCCTAAAATATATGTACTTTGTGTCACAATATTATGAAGTGATCTTGACAAAAACAAAAATTAAATATTGCTTTTATAGATAGATGGATAGACAGACAGACAGATAGATAGATAGATAGATAGATAGATAGATAGATAGATAGATAGATAGATAGATGCACAAAAAGACTTGTCTTGAAATTCTTACACAGTCAACCCTGGCATAGAATTCATTAATTAAGTAAAACAAAAGATACAGAGTGATGCAGCACAAAATGATACTAATTGCAGACTGCATTTACACAACTCAAACACTCACAGGAGTTACTTTGAAAGATACCTACCCTTGTCAAACACTTTAAAAACTACTCTAATGCATCTTAGCCAGGTAGTTCTGCAGTTTCGTGTGATGACAATTTAGTATCTTTAGACACAACCTTCGAACACGTAGCCACAAATTTTTGGGGAATTATAGGCTATGAACCTGCGAACTACTAAAGTGTAGAACTGCCCCAGTATCCTCTTAGGGCAGAATGTCAACTTCTACTAGTTCTAGTGAGAGAACATGATATCTTTTGCAGCAGAAAATATAATAATTAAAAAAAAAGAGAGAGAAGCATACCTCAGTTTTCAGACAGGAATTTGCACCACTGAGAAAAAGTATAACTTCTGTGAGCAAAGCTGCTGCTTCTTAGACAGCAGCAGCCTCAGACTTCTGTTTGCAATCTTAGTTAAGTTTGTCAGAGTGAAGCATGGAATAGTATATCTAAAGACAGAGTAGCACTCATATAGCTCATGGTTTTTTTAACTTACTCTTTCTTAGGTGCTACTTACTCTTTCTTAGGTACTACTTACTCTTTCTTAGGTACTACTAGACACCTGGCAGTAAAAAAGAACAGCTTGGACCTTAAGTGATTCCAAGATTGCAGGGAATTTTGCACCCAGCAATGACAAGTGTATATCACAGGCTTATATTTCCAAGTTTTTAACAGACTTGCATTTGAAAGCACTGTTTCCAAAGTATGTTTAGAATGTGAATGCTGAAGTTAAAAGTAAGGAAATGTACTAAAGTGTAGCCATTCTAATTTCCCAGGATGTTACTAAGCACCATTCTTCATACACATGCATCTCAGGTGCACATCAGACAAATGGTCAATTTTTAGAGGCCCTACGCATTTCAGAGGCCTTAAGACTCTTGTATCAATAAAAGCTGAAGATATATGGCATCCATGGCTGTCCATCCAAAATTTTATGTATGTGTATATGTTTAAATAGTTTCATTTCTATGGCAGTGAAGAGGTTCACTGATTCATATATGTAACACATGCAACCAGAGCACACAGTTGGATGCTATAAAACAGTGAGTAAACACAGAAGTTGTTAAACTGTGTGACTGCTATGTAACAGCAATCACTTAAAAAGGGGCAAGATTACATCATTCTTGCACAAATCAGGCAGCATTTTATTCAACTGCTGGTCATTTTGGGTCAGTCTGAACCCCACAGTCTCCAAATAACACTTTACTCCACCAGTATTAATCGGTATAGATTGGGCTATTTGTGGAACAAAATACTGTTCTTGAGAAATAATGGAATAATAAAGCCTGTTGCCTTTACTTGCTCTACTGGTGAGCAAAGCAAAAAAAAAAACTCATCATGCACTCCTAGTCTGAAACCCACAGTCTCCAAATAACACTTTACTCCACCAGTATTAATTGGTATAGATTGGGCTATTTGTGGAACAAAATACTGTTCTTGAGAAATAATGGAATAATAAAGCCTGTTGCCTTTACTTGCTCTACTGGTGAGCAAAGCAAAAAAAAAAACTCATCATGCACTCCTAGTCTGAAACCCACAGTCTCCAAATAACACTTTACTCCACCAGTATTAATTGGTATAGATTGGGCTATTTGTGGAACAAAATACTGTTCTTGAGAAATAAAGGAATAATAAAGCCTGTTGCCTTTACTTGCTCTACTGGTGAGCAAAGCAAAAAAAAAAACTTGTCATGCACTCCTAATAAGAGTGAGAAAATTTTGATCTTGCTGATGAGGAAATTATTTATTTGATTTAAAATATTTATATGGATGTGCTAAATAACAACAATAGAATTTTTAACATGTATATATAAATATATATATCCATAGAGACATAAGAATATAGATACATACATATATATATATGTATATATACACACATACATAAAGTTCTAATAACAGGGTCCCACTGGAGAATTCTGCCATTAAACACTTGCTGAGAACATGAGAATGAAGAAAAGCAGTTCTACTGTGTGAATTACAAACTGTGAGACTGTTATGGTTCAGCAATATATCTAGAAAAACTGAAGTGAATATTCACTAAAGAACATTTCCACCATCATTTACATTTCCCTTACCAAAGTTCATAAAGAAAACTGCTTTTCTGAACTGACTAATAAAAGGAGATGATAAAGCAACTGTTTAGATTCTGCATGGTTTTCCTCCACTGGCTATACCTTTGATTCCTAACTGTGCAATTTACTTTTCCAGACACAGGCTTCCTGAAGTGATTAAAGATGCAGTAGATCCAGAGAAAGGCCTGATCTTTTACTATTTCTCCCTGTCTGCAGCCTGAATTTTACATGAGTCGGAAGTACAGGACCAGACACAAAGTAGTGTCTATATTCTAAATGCAAATCTTATATAAAATTTACTCCAAGGATCTGGAAATGAAGAGTAGAAACTGTATTTTAGTAATGCAAAATGACAGTGAAGAGGATCAGGTTTTCCCCTCTACATACTCTGTGTCTGAGCCTTTCTTAAATAGAAACCAAATACTTGGTTTCATACTGTGTATTCATTTTGTCCATACAGCTACAAAATACAGCATCAATAAGTACGTTTGAACAGATTGTTCACTAGAGAAAAATTAATGTTTTCTAATCTGCTGGATGGACCATCTAAACATCCAGAACAGACTGTGTAGGTAGAGAAAGCAAAACCCAGATTAACTATACCACTATGTGCTGTGAGGATTTACGGTTAACATTTCCCACAGTTATCATAACAAAAACTCTCATAGAAACCACAATACACTTTTTTAAGGGAGGAAATTCCTCTTTTAACTTTATATAGATGTCAGGGGGGGGAAAAAATCACGACTGATATTATACAGTGAACACTGTAAAAAAATATATAAAGGAATCATGTTTTCCATAGGGATTATACACTACAATTGAATTTTTACTACTCAGTAGCACCAATACAAGCATTAATTGCTTTGTATAGACATTACAGGGCTGTAAAAAACTATAATTTTCTGTCTTTTAGTAACTATTACACTTGTTAGTAGGAAAAAAAATGTGTGGGTTTCTTTTTTTAGCATTCTGACAACTCCATTTTACAGTAAAAAAAGTTGACATTATTTAAACAAGTGTCATTGAAAGTTTATTTGTCTTTTAAAGCATGAATTATAAATCAAATTATCTCCAGTTGTGCCCTAACCTAAACTCTTTCCTGAAGCGTCACTTTTTGTTAAAATCAATTTCAGATTTTAAGTATTGCTCCACTCACCTAATTGATAGCAACACAAATTCATGATAAGCATAAAATGGAACTGTTTCCATGACACAGCTCAGTAGTAGGTTGAGGATTAGTCCACAGTGACCTTGTACAGACAGTCTTTTTTTCTCCTTTTTTTTTTTTTGTTTAATTTTTATTTCCCAGTTATAAATATTCANCATCATGCACTCCTAGTCTGAAACCCACAGTCTCCAAATAACACTTTACTCCACCAGTATTAATTGGTATAGATTGGGCTATTTGTGGAACAAAATACTGTTCTTGAGAAATAAAGGAATAATAAAGCCTGTTGCCTTTACTTGCTCTACTGGTGAGCAAAGCAAAAAAAAAAACTCATCATGCACTCCTAGTCTGAAACCCACAGTCTCCAAATAACACTTTACTCCACCAGTATTAATTGGTATAGATTGGGCTATTTGTGGAACAAAATACTGTTCTTGAGAAATAATGGAATAATAAAGCCTGTTGCCTTTACTTGCTCTACTGGTGAGCAAAGCAAAAAAAAAAACTCATCATGCACTCCTAGTCTGAAACCCACAGTCTCCAAATAACACTTTACTCCACCAGTATTAATTGGTATAGATTGGGCTATTTGTGGAACAAAATACTGTTCTTGAGAAATAAAGGAATAATAAAGCCTGTTGCCTTTACTTGCTCTACTGGTGAGCAAAGCAAAAAAAAAAACTTGTCATGCACTCCTAATAAGAGTGAGAAAATTTTGATCTTGCTGATGAGGAAATTATTTATTTGATTTAAAATATTTATATGGATGTGCTAAATAATAACAATAGAATTTTTAACATGTATATATAAATATATATATCCATAGAGACATAAGAATATAGATACATACATATATATATATGTATATATACACACATACATAAAGTTCTAATAACAGGGTCCCACTGGAGAATTCTGCCATTAAACACTTGCTGAGAACATGAGAATGAAGAAAAGCAGTTCTACTGTGTGAATTACAAACTGTGAGACTGTTATGGTTCAGCAATATATCTAGAAAAACTGAAGTGAATATTCACAAAAGAACATTTCCACCATCATTTACATTTCCCTTACCAAAGTTCATAAAGAAAACTGCTTTTCTGAACTGACTAATAAAAGGAGATGATAAAGCAACTGTTTAGATTCTGCATGGTTTTCCTCCACTGGCTATACCTTTGATTCCTAACTGTGCAATTTACTTTTCCAGACACAGGCTTCCTGAAGTGATTAAAGATGCAGTAGATCCAGAGAAAGGCCTGATCTTTTACTATTTCTCCCTGTCTGCAGCCTGAATTTTACATGAGTCGGAAGTACAGGACCAGACACAAAGTAGTGTCTATATTCTAAATGCAAATCTTATATAAAATTTACTCCAAGGATCTGGAAATGAAGAGTAGAAACTGTATTTTAGTAATGCAAAATGATAGTGAAGAGGATCAGGTTTTCCCCTCTACATACTCTGTGTCTGAGCCTTTCTTAAATAGAAACCAAATACTTGGTTTCATACTGTGTATTCATTTTGTCCATACAGCTACAAAATACAGCATCAATAAGTACGTTTGAACAGATTGTTCACTAGAGAAAAATTAATGTTTTCTAATCTGCTGGATGGACCATCTAAACATCCAGAACAGACTGTGTAGGTAGAGAAAGCAAAACCCAGATTAACTATACCACTATGTGCTGTGAGGATTTACGGTTAACATTTCCCACAGTTATCATAACAAAAACTCTCACAGAAACCACAATACACTTTTTTAAGGGAGGAAATTCCTCTTTTAACTTTATATAGATGTCAGGGGGGGGAAAAAATCACGACTGATATTATACAGTGAACACTGTAAAAAAATATATAAAGGAATCATGTTTTCCATAGGGATTATACACTACAATTGAATTTTTACTACTCAGTAGCACCAATACAAGCATTAATTGCTTTGTATAGACATTACAGGGCTGTAAAAAACTATAATTTTCTGTCTTTTAGTAACTATTACACTTGTTAGTAGGAAAAAAAATGTGTGGGTTTCTTTTTTTAGCATTCTGACAACTCCATTTTACAGTAAAAAAAGTTGACATTATTTAAACAAGTGTCATTGAAAGTTTATTTGTCTTTTAAAGCATGAATTATAAATCAAATTATCTCCAGTTGTGCCCTAACCTAAACTCTTTCCTGAAGCGTCACTTTTTGTTAAAATCAATTTCAGATTTTAAGTATTGCTCCACTCACCTAATTGATAGCAACACAAATTCATGATAAGCATAAAATGGAACTGTTTCCATGACACAGCTCAGTAGTAGGTTGAGGATTAGTCCACAGTGACCTTGTACAGACAGTCTTTTTTTCTCCTTTTTTTTTTTTTGTTTAATTTTTATTTCCCAGTTATAAATATTCAATTTACAGGAGGCCATCAGTTACAGGAATTTTGGTTACTTAACCTGTCAATTACCAATAGCCACTTTTATTTATTTGAAAACATTAAATGCAGCTGGCAGCTAGAACACTCAGTGTTCACAGACCGCAGGGTATGATAACTCCAAGGTACTGTGAATTTTCTTTTGGTACATCAAGTGTCTACAGCGCAACTTCTTTTCCACTTGCTGCATACACAAAATGAGTCTCTGTCACTTCTGATACACTCAGCTCATTCCCCTATGACTCAGAACAGTATATTAGGAGAACCACAGGACAAAGCAGATATGACATTTCAAATATATTTAATAGTCATTATCCAGAGCCTGCTTTCAATCCAAATGTGAAAAATCACTTTGGAACATACCTGTAGTATTTGAACATTAAGCTGCATTAATCATCAAGTAATACTTTAAACCAACTGGAGCCAAATTCTGCCATCCCCTTCACTCTGCAAATTCACCACTCTGGAATGCCTCTTCTGAGTTTGGACTCTAAACTATCTGCTAAAAATTAAGTCTTTCTTTGATTAGAATCCTACGTCCAATGGTCCAAATTCTGCCATTTCTCACATTCACGAAAGTTGGTAGAGGAAAGTATGGATATGCTGCCCAGATGTAATTTCTATGTGAGCTTTGCTCATTTTGAGAAGACAGAGCATGTAAGCCTTTCACTATAAAGCAATCATCAATATTGACTCAGGCTACTGGAAATCTGACTAGATGTTTTGCTGGTTTATGACAGGATGTGATTTTTGGTAACATTTAAGGGTAGGAGGGATTCACCACATACATTTTCTGTTTGACTAAGCAGAATTTTCAGCACTGAAGATTTGTTTGTGTTTTTTTTTTTTTTTTTTTTTTTTACAGGGAGAGGAGGAGGCAATGAGGACCCAATGACACTGTTCTGTGTAGGAAAAAAAAAAAGTACTTATGCATATATATCCTAAAGAAGGAAATTAAAAACAAGCAAATAAACATATATCTTGGAATGATAGCTCTTATTTACAGATAGGAATGGAGGGCTACAATACACTGTTGCAACAGACACCCCCAGTGTGTAGAGTTTCTCCCACATCCTGCAAGTTACTGCAAATGATACAACTGCTTCAGAAACACCCTCTCCCTTCTCCATCCCAAATCTAAGTGAAGTGAAACCTGTGGAAACACCCACCACTGTCTGATGATCTTCTAGGAAAATATGCCAATGTGCCCCAAATGTACTAAATGCCTGCCTGCACTGCTACGCACACCTCATCTGCACTGCCGTTAACTCTGTGTTTCAATGGGCATTTACTTTAAAACCACACAGCAAACACCAGTGTGACAGCACAGCCTGATTCACCAGCTGTGGTGTGGTCTCACTTTGACAAAGTCTGCCTCTCTAGTGACTTGAGTTGGTCCCTTACAGTAGATTTCACTGCAGACAAAAGGTAGAGTTAAACCAGTGTCTAAAGTGAGATTCAGGGTATTCTAAAAGTCTCCTACCTGAATTATGGACATCCGGCTCGGAGGAGCCTCGCTGGCGTTAGTCCCTTGCCCTGTGAAGCTGGTGTGGCAACCCACATGTCCCTGGGGTACAGTCAGGTTGTTGGAGGCGGGCTTCAGGTACATCACCTCTGACCTGGGAGAGCTGAGGGGCAGGCGGGTCTGGTAGTCAAAGTACATGGGTGAGGTGGCCAGGGATGGGCTGCTCACCACGTTCATGACATTGAGGGGGCCTCGGCTGTCCTCGCCCTCACTGGGCACCAGCATAATGTCATTCTTGCTGATCTTCTTCTTCTTGCCCTTGCCCCCTCCACTGCCACTGCCTCCTCCTCCCCCGCCACTGCCTCCCCCTCCTCCCAGCTGAGGGTGGCTATACTCAGCAATGCGACAATTATAGGTGCGGATCTCCTTGTTCTCTCGCTTGCACTTCACTGCAATAGTGATCATGGCAGCCAGCAAGATGATGGAGACAGTGCTGAGTGTCACAATCAGGGGCAGTGACAAGTCCCAGTGTGGTCGCCGATGCTGCTCACCATTCACCTGTGGCTCACCAGCCTCAGGCAGGGGCCCCGCCAAGGCCCTGACAATGAGCTTGGCCACCGCTGAAAGGCTGGGCTTGCCATGGTCACTGACTTTTACCACCAGTTCAGCTACAGGGCTGAGCTCCTCCCAGTAGGGGTGCAAGGTGCGTATCTCACCACTAGTGGGGTCCATCTCAAAGAGGTGCTCCTCGTTGCCTTCCACAATTTCATATGTAAGGCGACCGCTCTCCCCAAAGTCACTGTCCAGGGCACGTACTGTGCCCACGGGGTAGCCCACCCCAGCATTGCGTGGCACCTGCAGCTCAGCGGTGTCATTGATGAGAGCGGGCAAGACGATGAGGGGTGCATTGTCATTGACATCAAGCACGGTGACACGCACTGTGGCGTTGCTTTCACGGTGGGGTGAACCCGAGTCTTTGGCCAGTACACGAAACTCAAAGTGCTTTGTCTGTTCGTAGTTGAAGCTCCTCAGGGCATAGATAGCACCATTGGTGGGGTTGACAGAGACATAGGTGTAGATGGAGACATCACCCACATGGCTGGGCAAAATGGAGTAAGAGACTGTCCCATTTTGGCCCAGATCAGGGTCCTGGGCCAGAACGGAGCCTAGGTACTCTCCAGGGATGTTGTTCTCAGGCACCTGTAACACATAAAGGTTCTTGCTGAAGCGGGGAGGATTGTCATTCTCGTCAAGGATCCGGACGGAAAATGATTTGGTGGAGTTGAGTGGGGGGTTGCCCCCATCACGTGCCACAATGGTTACATTGTACTCATCTTGTGCCTCGCGATCCAGGGGCCGGTCAGTGACTACAGTGTAGAAGTTGTCATAGTTCTCCTCCAGCGTAAAAGGGACTGCTCCGGGCCCACCACCACCACCCAGCACCCGGCACTGGAGCTGCCCATTCTTGCCTGAGTCACGGTCGGTTACCCGCACTAGGGCAATGACAGTGCCCGGTGGGGCCGCCTCACTCAGGGCTCCCTGGCGAACGGAGACAAAACCAATGGTGGGTGCATTGTCATTGCGGTCGATGAGGCGGACTGTGACCTTGCAGTGAGCAGGGATAGGGTTAGGCCCCAGGTCTCGAGCCTGGACATCAATCTCAATGAGGCCACTCTCCTCATAGTCCAAGTTGCCCTTGACACGGATGAGGCCACTCTGAGGGTCAATGCTAAACAAGTCACGGACACGATCAGGTGCGTAGCCACTGAAGGAGTAGAGCACCTCTCCATTGGTACCCTCATCAGCATCAGTGGCATTAAGGTCAATGACGGCAGTGCCCAGTGGTGCATTTTCTGGAAGCTCTACGACATAGGAGGCTGCCTCAAAGATGGGGCTGTTGTCATTGGAGTCAATGAGGCGCACATTGATTTGCACTGTGCCTGACCGTGGTGGGTCACCACCATCCAATGCTGTCAGTATCAGGGTGTGGTGACTTTGCTCCTCACGGTCTAATGGCTTCTGGATCACCAGCTCTGGAAATTTTGTGCCATCACCACGGGACTTCACATCAAGGGAGAAGAGGCCATAGTCATCACGAGTGAGCAGGTAGGTGCGCAGCCCGTTGTCCCCAGCATCTGGATCATGGGCGCTGGTGAGGGGGAAGCGGGTGCCGGGTGCAGCATTTTCTGAGATGTCCATGTCCACTTGGTCAGAGGGGAAGGCCGGTGCGTTGTCGTTCAGGTCCTGGATCTCCACTTTGATCATGCAGATCTCCTGGTCGTTGGCGAACACCTCGAGGGACAGCTGGCACTTCGCGCTGCGCCGGCACAGCGCCTCGCGGTCGATGCGCTGCTTGGTGTAGAGCAGCCCGCTCTCCCCGTCCACGTCCAGGAGGTGTGGGGCCGAGTTCTCCAGCACCCGGAAGGTGGACTTGGGGCCGCGGCCGGGGCCACCGCTGGGAGCGCCGCGCTCCGCGGGCAGCATCCCGCCTCCCGCCGTGCCCGCCGCCAAGCGCGCATCGCGGCCGATGTTCCCGATCACCGTGCCTGCTCCCTGCTCCTCCGGCACCGAGTAATTCAGGTTCTTCAGCGACAGGGCGGGAGCCCAGCAGAGGAAGAAGCAACAAATGGAAAGGTACATCCCCGAGCAGGGGTGGGGGTGGCAGCAGTTGCGGCGGCGACCAGGGTTATCCCCGTCTTCTCTGTCTCCTGCGCTGGGTTTGTTCTTCCTCCTCCTCTGGTGGCTTTTTTCTTTCCTTTTTTTTTTTTTTTTTTCTTCTCTCCCCACCCCTGTATTTTAAGTTCCTGAACCTGTTGCTCTAAAACATCTGCAGAGACACAGGACGAGAGGCAGCAAATAGACCATGTAGCTCAGAGGGAGGGAGCAATCGGGGGTGGGGGGTCGGGAGGGGAGTAGGGGGAGTAGCTTTGGCAGCGTTTTAGCAAGCGCTTGCCGTGCTTGCAGTCCCCTCGCAGTTACTTCGGCTGTCCAACTTCGGCAGTGGGAGGGTTTCAAAAATCAGAAAATTTTGCAAAAGGTCCTCTCCTTCGGACAGGCGAAGCGTTCTCGGTCCTTGGATCCCCGCAGATGTACAAAGGATAATAAAAATAATAATAATAAAAAATCGGCGGCCGTGGCTGGTTTTCTCTAAAAATGATCAAAAATATCTTTTTAAAAATGTCTATATTTATGTACACATAGGAAAAGGGGGTGGTCACAGGTCTGTAAGCAGGGGTAGAAAAGCTTGTTAGCTACTCATCGCTTGTGATGCGATTGATGGAGTGGAAGGGTAGGAGAGAGACAGAAGGGGGGGGAAAAAAAAAGTCTCGGCTTGTTGTTGAAGCCCTCTTCGTGTGCAGTGAGAGGCAGTGAAATGTCTGATTGCACCGCGGGGTTGTTGGTTTTCAGGGAGTGTTTTGCTGCATTTAGAGATCTAATCTTGCATTGCTTGCGGCGGAGAGCTGCATCTCGCTGCCATCGATATTCCCCCCCCCCGCCCCCTCCCCTGTCTCGTACACCCTCACTGTTTCTTTCCTGAACCAAGAAAGGGAACGAGGATTGCAGGACAAGAGGGGAAAGCAAAACACACCAAAAAACCCAGCAAACACTAGTGTCCGGATTTGTAGTTTCCTTTCTTTCTCTCTACTACCAGCTTCCCAATCGTCCTTTTGTGGGAAAAATAAAATAAAATTAAGAAACCCACCGTCTAATTGTCATCATTACCAGTAAATATGTATTTTGAGAGAAATCAGAGGCTGTGCTCAATCAGATGCACACTTGGGTTTCCTTAAGACAGGCCAGTAGCCGCCGCCACCACCACATCCTTTCCCGTTTATCTATGTGTGTGTGCGTATGCGTATCTGAGGAGCTACACTTTTCTCGATGCAGTTTAATTCCAGTTTGCTTTTTTCTCCAGCCGAGAGGAAATCAACAGGCAACCCATGGCTGGACGCATAGATTAAGAAAAAAAGAGAGCAAGAGAGAGAGAAGGGAGGGCTAGGGGGCTGGGAGGGGGGGGAAGAGAGAAAGAAAAGCCACCACACACACTCTCTCTCTCTCTCTCTTAGTCTCTCGCTAATAGGGAAACAGTCTCTGTATTCACAGGGCTGCGCTATCAAGTGCCTCTCTTTTCTTTCTATTCAGCATCTCCTTCCAATGACACTGCTGCCTAGTCCTCTTCATTTAGGGGAGGGGAGAAGAGGAAAAACAATCCTGGCTATGAAAAAGTGGGAAATCTTTTAATCGACTAATGCACTTAAAACATATGCAGTAAAGCCAGCGGTGCGATGCATTTTTTTGCAGTCTTTTCAAGCTTTAACAGTCTCTCTGGGCATCTTGGTACAGGGGAGAAGAGCGGCAGCAAAGTCAGAAGCGTTACCCCTCTCTGATAAACATTTTCCAGCAATACATTGTATGGGGAAACACTGGGGAAGAGTAACTAATTTTTATTTCAGGTTTTTTCAACAACCAGAAATAAATGAATGGCACATCCAGAAATGCAGGTGTTTCAATCTGCTGGATGAGTCAGATCCAGCGGAACAAATCACATTCACTATCGCCTCATGTTCCTTCCTTCACAGACATTAGTTGCAGCTCCTTTCTAACGCTTCTCTGACTTACTCTATAGACAGGAAAAAAAATTAATCAGATTTGTATCTTGGAGGGGGGGGAGGAGGAGGAAAAAAAAAAAAAAGAGAAGGGGGGGTGGGGGTTGTCGGATCCAGCTACACTTTTACTATACCTCTTTCTCCGGGAGACTGAGGATCAGGAAAACAAGGCTGTTATCCACTCACTGGCACAGAGGCGCGTCTGTCTCTTGCTTTGCTGAGTGTTTTTAACCACCTTTCCTCAGTGTTATGTGTGAAATAAATCAGAAATCTTTCATAATAAAAGGAAAAAACCCAACAAAACCAACAAAAACATAGGTTCCCAATACATATCTCACAGATCTAGTTCCAAGTCTCAGTTCTGCACTGTTTTTTCTCCTTTATTTGAGTCCGGACCCAAAGTACACAGTTAATTCTGCAACCTGTGGTAGAGAGGCTTTCAAAAGAAAAAGAAAAAATAAATATTCTTCTCTGCCTCATTGATGGGTGGCCCCTTTCAAACAGACGGTCTCCAGTCTTAGCCACACAGCACGCGAAATGAACGCCGATCCCCGATAAACCAGATCCATTTCACCAGCCGCCCGCAGGTAAGTGGAGAATTCAGCGAAAATTCAACAGTTGGAGCCGCTCTTTGCCTCTCTCTCGCCCCCCCCTCCTCCTCCTCTCCGCCTTGCCTCCCTCACTGCAGCACTCGCGGGGCCGCCGCGCCGCGCTCACCCAGCGCCGCTCGCTGACTGCCTCTATTCACCTCACGCCGCGGCTTAAACATTGATACGGATTCCCCGCCAGCCAATCGGCGGCGGCAACTGCGACCAGCCCCGACGCCGACTCGCCAATGGGAGGAGGCGGGAGGGCGGAGGGGGCGGGGCGGCAGCGGGCGCTGGGTGTCATTGATTAGATCGGTTCGGTGGGAGACGCGCAACGTGCGAAGGGCTCGGGCGGGCGGCTGGCTGCGTTGCGGTGTCTCGTCGTCGCGCACCGCAGCGCCGCGCCCCCGGTCTTCCTCCCACTCCGTTCTTGCGTTATTTCTTTATCACACACCCTCTCCCTTTGTAAATTTATTTTTTAAACGTATTAACTGGTCTTCCGTGACGAGGGATGGAGAAGACAGGGGCATGCAACACTCCCCGCTCCCTCAACACACGCGGAGGGAGAGGACCTGACTCCGCGGTACGATACCCAAGTCTCCCGGGGGCCCAGCGCACCCTTTCCACCGCCTCAGGGAGGTACGGCGGGGGAGGGGGACATATGGATAGGGACACACCTTCCCGCCGCCCCGGCCCTGCGACAGTCGCCCCGGGCGGCTCTCGCCCTCCTCGAGAGGTAGCAGCAAGCACCCTGCCCGCGGGGCCGCGATGCAGGGGAGCGGGGACGAGCGCAGCATCTGCCCCTGCAGCAGCTGCCCCTGCAGCAGCCCCGCGGTGCGGAGCTCGGGGCTGCAGCAGCGCGTCTCCTTGCCCTGCCCTCCCCTCCCCTTTCCTCCCGGCGCGGCGCCCGCCTCCGCCCCCTGCCGCGGCGGGCGGCTCTCGGCCGGAGGAGGTGGGAGCTGGGGGGGAGAACGGTGGTTGGAAAGGTGAGTGCCCGGATTGCTGGAGCTCCGGTGCCGACCCGTGCGTACCGAAATGAAGCTGCCATTTGTGAGCTGTGAGTGACGAGCGTGTAAGTAGCATGAATCATTTAGGGGGGAAAGAAGACTCAAAAAACGCAAACAAACAAAACCCCCCAAAAATAACTCTGGAGCAATTATAAGACGCTCCTGACGGTTGTTTCAGGAGCGGCTCTCAAAAGGTTCAGTTAAGGAAGCAGATTTTTGGCGTCGCTCAGTAGGATAACCTTCAGCCCTAAGTTATTATGTTCATAGATATAATTTGACTTGAAGAAACTCGTGCAAATTTATAAATTCAAATAACTTTTTTTTTTTTTCTTGGCCGCATCTTTCCGTCCCGAAGACCCCTTTGTAGCTTTGAAACAGTTTGCCATGCAGAACGAGTCAGCTAGTAGCCGTTGTAAAACTAATGCTGTGTTAAAATTAAATATATAAACGCTACATACATTAGTGGCAGCGTAAAATCACTACGTGAGAACTTTGTGAGAGCGACAGACGAAAATAAAGGATGTGTTTACAAAATGGGCTTTGCTTTCTGAATGAGGGCGCTTCAGATTGGCTGATAAAAACCGGCGTATTCAGCTAAGTCACTTGCTTGGAGCAGTCTCCAAGATATTAAAACCGGAACAAACTCCAGAATAAGCCCCTGAGCTATTAGGAGAGCTCGTTTCACTGCAACTCCAGTCCCGTGCGTTTCTCTAATTACGGCGTAGCCTGTCCCGGAGTCCAGTTTTCTGTGCTAACTTCTGCCAAGGGCAGGGGGATGGGGTGGGAAAAGGGACCTTGCAATTATGTGCTGGCTCCCTCTAGCGTGCTCGAAATACTTCTGCATGTGGGGTATATACTCCCCGTGTGTCTGCGTACCCACCGTCACTCTAGTTTTCTTTGTTGAGGGTGTAGGAGAGCACCAGCAGGGTGAAACGGTAAATTCACTATTACAGTGGCACTGTTACTGTGTAACGTATTTCTGACAATGTTGCTCACGGTTTACTTGTGTTAAAAAAAAAAATAATCCAGAACCCCCAAGAAGAATGTAATTTTTCCCCCCCTTTTTTTTTGTAAGGAGACTAATGTCACTCAGGTTTTTTTTTTCTCTAGCCTAGTGAATCTCTTTCGTTTTTTATATGAGTCAGCATTGCACCGTAAATACTCTTGACTCCAAAATGAAGTCTGTACATTTGAGGGCACTCTGCAGTTTGTAAAACACATACTTGGGACTCAGAATTAAGGAAAACACTATATAAACCCTCTATCAAGGTAACCAGAGTCTTTGCTTGTAAAATCCACCTGTTTGGTTTTTTTTTTTAATCAAACGTTTTGCAGCTTACAATATCTCATTGATACCAATGACACGCGTGGAATACTTAGATGAAAAATAAAATCTGAGTCACTAGCACTAGATCCTCAGATCTGTGACTGACTACCAGGTGATAATCATAAATGAAATGCTCCTTGCCCTGGCAAGTCACTGTGGTTTTTAGTGTTGGCTTCAACAGACCTACTCTTTAATATTCATTTTCAGGTATGGCTGATCACAAGCAATTTCTAATGGTTTATTGGAAGTCATATTATCTTGACATCTTTAAAAGCTGTGTGTCTTAAACCCAGTGAAGACTTAGGTGCCTAACTTTAAAAAGCCAGATAAAAATTACCTGCATGTGATTATATACCTTTGCCGGGCTGATGTTTGTTACATCAGACAGTTTATAACAACAAAATGGCATTTATTGATTCTAATCCACCTGTGCAAGTTATGAATATTTTACTTGTTCAATAATTTTTCAGTATATCAAAAATACCTTTTCTGTCAGATTTGTAGCACACTACACATATTGCTACCTTTGACTGGCATCGTAATTTTCTATATGCTCATCAGGAATTTGTGGCATTTTTCAGCACAGAAAAATCAGAAATAAAGTTTACAAAGGTGATGCCACTGAGTGCCAGTGATACTTATAGATTCTGCCATGTCATTGTGTATTAATTATATATGTAGGGTATATTTATTGGTTTTAAAAAAGAAGGAAACAAAAATAAAATGCTTATCAACAGCTTGGTGAGAAGGCTGTACTGTGGGGAGGCTAAAAGACAAAAATGCAGAAATAATAAGAATACACATAGTGTTATGCTATCAGATGGATCAAGAAAAACACATTAAATATGCTGTATAGGAGAAGTTCAGCAAAGGAGCAAAGTCAAATGTAACAATATAACGCTAACCTGTATGTGGAAGGGTTAAATTATGCATTAGAGAATCGCTTTTCAATGCTTGAAATAATCATTTATTGGAAATTGTAGTATGGCATCAACTGCAATAGCACATGGTAACAAGATGCAGCCTTTTAGAAAATGCTGATTAATCATGCATGCAGTGCAACAATATTCAGATTTGGGGAGGGAATGTTCGTAACAAAATCTATTAATTTGTCTCTCTGTCCTCAGGAAAAAGAAGCAAAAAATTCTACTTTAAAAAAATAAACCCAATGATCTATATATATATATATATATATATAAAATGATNTGTTAAAATGGCAATTTTCAGTCTCAGCATAGAGGGGTATTTAAGTACAGCTCAAAAATCTCAGAACAAATATAACAAAAAAAAAAAAAATAGGATGGCTAGACAAGAGAAAAAAAATTAAATGCAATGTTTCAGTATTTATTTGAGCATAAAACATACCCTGGGGAAAGCCCAAGTTTAATCATGTTGAAATCAACAGGAAGATAATAAAATCAGGAAAAAAAAAAACCAAGGAGGAAATCTGAGGAACAAAGAATCCATATGTAAGAGAATGAATTACCTGTTGTAAAACAAAAAAGGCAGACATATGCTTTAATACTAGGAGGAAATTATGACAGAACTGGACGGTGTATTAGTTGGCCAGCTATAAAAGAAAAAGTGTTGCAGAAAGCCCTTTTCTTTTTTTTTAGTAACAAAGATGTGATGTGGGTGTGTACTGAGGTGTCAACAGATTCTTAAAGCATGTAACTAAATGGTAGTCATCAGCCTTCCTACAGAACCTGAAAAGGAAGTAAATGAACTGGTACAAAAAAATCAGTCATTAAGATACATTACTGTGTGTGAGAATTAAAAGATACAAAATCTGTTTGTCTTTAAAAAAATTGACTAAAAGGGTGATCAAAGAAGGATGGTGTAACAAGCTTTACATTTAGTACTAGGAACAAGTAATTATAACTAAAAATAGCAATTGTATGACATCTAGGGAAATAGAAGAACTGTCCAGAAACATAATGAAACAAGTAGAAACATTTCCACTGATTTGATTCATCCCATAATAGCAAACTATTACAAATTACATAGATTAAAAGGGTATTTGCTCCATTTATTAGTGTTTGTTTGAAGTAGAAGAGAAAACACAAATTTACTTTTCTCACTTGATATGTAAGAGGTTTTATGTAAATTTTAATGTGAATCCACACCAGCAAGACTTGGTGAAAAGGAAACAAGAAGTAACAGTGCAGTAAGGGCAGGAGGAGTTGTCTGCAAATGATGGTAGTGGGCTAATGGAGGGGCAGTAGCTAGGGAGACAAATACAAACAAAGGGTGCTGAAATGGGGGCATAAGGCTACTGAAAAAGACTTCAAGCAAAGGAAATTAGCAAGCAGGAGATAAGCCTGATATTGTTATTGAAACAGCTGAGACCTGCTTCTGTTTAGCTGGAAAGTGTTGTATGTGGTACCTGTGTCATACTGGAAACAAAGAAGCGAACAGGCACAAAGATTCATTAGGCTTACAGAAAGGGTGAGTGGTTAGGCCACAAATAAGTGGCTTAGGACTTGGAATCTCATGCTTCTTTTCAGGCATGTTAGCTAGTGACTGTTAAGCACGGCATACAGAAACGTCCCTTTTATTACAGTGAAAACAGAACAGACAGATTGAGCACACCACGTTTCAAACAGACCAAGCAGAAGTTTTCTTAATGATTAAAAAAAAAAAAAAATAAGAAGAAGACAATTTATTTAAGAGCAATCAAACTAATGAAAAATTATTTCCTACAAGTGTATCTTTCAGTTTTCCCACTGCCAGCTTCCTCTTGTGTGTTCGGTGATGATTATCCTGCAGATGTGAGTGGCTGGCTGAGAGGAACATGCTGCTAGGCCAGGCAGCAGCTGTTTGGATGGAGAGGTACAACAGCTACTTTTCCTTCTCTCAGGGTGTGAATTAATCTCCCATACATACTCACCAATTGGAATGAACTTTAAGCTCTGACTGTTTTTGAACCGTCCATCTCTGTTGCAAATTTAATGGAAATTATCTAGGCAGAAGAGCAGAGAAAAATGCAAGTACTGGTGAAGTGAGCTGTTTGTTTACTTATATACTTCTAGAAGAGAAAAATGCAAGTACTGGTGAAGTGACCTGTTTGTTTACTTGTGTACTTGTAGAATCATAGGATCATAGAATGGTTTAGGTTGGAAGGGACCTCAAGGATCATCCAGCTCCAACCCCCTGCCATAGGCAGGGACACCTCCCAATAGAGCAGGTTGCCCAAGGCCTCATCCAGCCTGGCCTTAAACACCTCCAGGGAGGAAGCATCCACAACCTCCCTGGGCAACCTGTGCCAGTGTCTTACCACCCTCACTGTAAAGAACTTCCTCCTAACATCCAGTCTAAATCTCCCCTCTTCCAGCTTAAACCCATTCCCCCTCGTCCTGACATTACTAGACCTTGTCAGTAGTCCCTCCCCAGCCTTCCTGTAGGCTCCCTTCAGATCCTGGAAAGCCACTCTAAGGTCTCCTCGAAGCCTTCTCTTCTCCAGGCTGAAGAGCCCCAACTCTCTCAGCCTGTCCTCATAGCAGAGGTGCTGCAGCCCTCTGATCATCTTCGTGGCTCTCCTCTGGACCTGCTCCAGCAGTTCCATGTCCTTCTTGTGTTGGGGGCTCCAGAACTGCACACAGTACTCCAGGTGGGGTCTGAGGAGAGCAGAGTAAAGGGGGAGAATCCCCTCCCTTGCCCTGCTGGCCACACTTCTCTTGATGCATACTTACTTTTTAAAAATCCTAGACTAGTAAAAATTTAAGCATGTTAGCCACTTTCTTCAATAACTTGGTGCTAATGCTGCGGATGCAGTATGGCACAGTAACATTGATCATCTCCTGTCATTTGACATGTTGTCATAGTGTGTGCACTGATGTTGCCAGTCAGATAGAAATACAGGCATTAGAACCTGTAACCTAGAATAGAAAATATCTGTGTTTTCAAATAAAGGATATTCTCAGAAGCATTTACATTTTTTTTTTCTCAAGCAATTATTTTATGGATTTTTCTTAAACCTGACAATTTTTGCTCCCATGCTAAATTTCGTTAAACTCCACAGAAGTCAACAATATGCTTTGTTTCACTGTATAATTGGGATGGTTTGGGTGTTTCCCCCCCACCCCCCCTCCCTTTTGGAAATCACACAGACTAGACTCAGCCAGCTCTGGAAATTGAATGAAGCTTATATTTACAGCTCAGCACAATATACAAGCAGATATTTACAGTAGATACAGATATATACAGAAATATACAAGGTAAAAACGTAATACAGAAACACAACTCCCCTCCCAGAAACCTGAGTCTCCAGGAGGGGGTCCCAGCTGCCCCTTCACCTTCTCCCCCCCCCCAACTCTCAACCTTACTCCAGTTCCAAGGTAGAATGGAGGTTCGGCCAGGGGGTTAGGAAGCAAAGTGGATTAGTCAGAGAAATCGAGGGTGAGGTTAGAGAGATGCAGCTCAGAGCTCCCCAGCAGCAGAAGTTGTGTCTTGTCTATGTTTTTACTCTTGTTCTTATACATCTCAGCAAGTCTATGAGTGAACTAGACATCACCATTGTTTTCACAGCCTGTAATGTAGTTCTTCTCTCCAAAACCTTCTAGCTAGCTTCAAACTAACACAATAATTAAATATTTTACTGATGAAAATCAGTTTTGGAATTATTTGTTGCAAGTGTGTTAAAGATTGGACCATTTACATGATTATTATAATGATTGTGCTAGATTGTGTGGTCCTGCTCTGGCAGGAGGATTTGAATCAATGATCTCCTTGGGTCTCTTCCAGCCCCTAATTATCCTGTGATCCCATGACTTAAATATTTAAAAAGATAAATTTATCAATGTATTTAAATTTCATTAAATATTTGGCTTGGTAGATTGTGTTTAGCTTGTCTGAAGTTATTGTAAGTTAACATCCCAAATGTCCTTTAAAGATGATGTGACAGGACAGGTGGTTGTCTTTTCCTGCTTTGGATTTAGCTTCACCCTTCAAAGGGGTGAGATTGTGCCTTTCCTGAGAATACAGAAGTGAAGAAACTTAGAGAATTACAGGATGAAAAATGGAGAAAGTGGAAGGGAAAATAAAAAGAGAAGAATGAGCAGAAACTCCTGAACATGCTGAGGAAAGCAGGAAACAGAACTGCTACTCAAGTCTCAAATGGGAAGGAAAGAAAATGTTCTCTTGGACTTGGGGAGGGGACTGTGTGTAATATTCTGCAAAGCTGCAAGTTGCTGGACTGAAACTGTGCACAGCCAGGTAGAGCTGCTATCCCGCCACATCACGAGCCAAAGGATGTTCATCTGCACTTTCTCTATTCATGCTTTGAATGTTTCATGAAGCTTTGTTTTGAAGTAAAATCTGACCTTATTTTACTTCAAAACAAAGTTTAAAAAAAAAAATGTTTTGAAGTAAAATCTGGAAGTGTGGTAGTGTGCAATTTGGAAAAGGTAGAAGCAGATCATGTGGACTTGATGATCTCCTTGGGTCGCTTCCAACCCCTAACATCCTGTGATCCTGTGAACTAGCTGAAGGGAGGCTGTAGTGTCCCAGGTTGAGGCTATAGGGTTAAAAACAGTTTTCTGGGGACTAGAAGGTTGTTATTCAATCCCATAATTCTGCTATCTTGGTATAAGCTCACAACAAGGTCAGTTCATTCTCCTTTCCTCCTCCTCCTGCCCTGGGTGTGTGGCAGGAGCCCGCTATCTGGAACATGTAAGCAGCAGGCCTCTTGGCTGGCTGGAGGTGTTGCGGGGCGGGGGGGGGAGGATTGGAGCACTGGGGAAGGTAGATTTAGTTTTTTTGGGGATGGGGAAAACTTCAAGGGGGTTTGCCATGGATGGGGAAACTGCTTTTTGTAAGATGTATCGCTGTATCTCTCTCTCTCTAAATACAATTCTGTATTTTCTCTCCTATTTGATCTGAGAGTTCAATTTCTGTCGCCTGACTTTAGTAAACCCACGACAGAAATAATTTGGTGGTCCGTACAGGGAATGAGATGGTTACCGGTTTGCATGGACCGGATTGGAGAAAAATACAGAATTAAAGCTTAGGAAAAATGGTGCCTCTTAGTGAAGCTGGTATGGAGAGTTGGAAGGCTTGGAGAAGTGAGCCGCTCCCCTCTTGGGTGGCGGAGCAGGGAGAGAGAAGCGGCAAAGAGCAAGTTGAAAGATCTGAGGCTGCTGATATGGGACCCCCGCCCCTGAAGCGGCCACATGTAGCCAGGTGGAGTTAGTCTCTTCTGCAGATCCAGCTCAAAGATCTAGCTAAGGGACATACATTGTGTAGATAGAAGTACTGGTTGAGTGCTGGTAGAGGACAAAGTTGGAGAAGCCAAAATTAAAGTAACATTTCAAGAAGAACATATCTGATGATATGAAAGGTCAGGAAAGTCAAAGAAAATGGGGCCCTGATGAAAGTCTTGACAAATGTATTTAATGAGAGCAATCTAAGGGTAAAAGCATGTGCTGCATGGAACCATAAAAAATATGCGCTAGCAACTAGTCTTTAAGGTTACATTCACTGAGGTTAGGTATATAGTTAATCTTTTTCTTGCTCCTCATTACAAAGAAAACCAAGCAAAAAGACTACACAAACAAGATTACTGACCCAGCAGAGTCTGAGAAAGCTCATGGATAGTTCTCATGTATCTTATAATACTAAGATACTGCATTAATTAAATTACTATTAATAGTAAGTCATCATCCCTGGAGGTGTTAAAGAAGAGACTGGATGAGGCACTTGGTGCTATGGTCTGGTTGACTGGATAGGGCTGGGTGGTGGGTTGGACTGGATGATCTTGGAGGTCTCTTCCAACCTAGTTGATTCTATTCTAATAATAATAATTTGTAGTGCACTGAAATCTCAGTATAGAGTGTCACTGAACCTCCTCCGAGAAGAAAATCTGTACCTTCTAATTTTCAGTATTGTTGGAAGCAGACTGATATCGTTGTTGAATCTAGTTGGAATTTCTAATAGCACAACCAAGTTATTTTTAACTTGAACATTGTAGGCTTTCCATATTTCACACCTTCAAACTGCAGTAGGCTTGAGTCACTCAAAGCATTTTCCCCAAATTTTAAGCATCTGATTAATTGCTTCTTATGGAATGGTAGGTTTTTATTATTCACCCTCTTCTAGCATTTTGGCATTATAGTGCCTTCAGACCTAACATTTGCTGTCAGTAGCCAAGGAATTATGGTAGACTTCAATGCACCACTTCTTCCATTCAGAGCACTCTTTAGAAGTTGAAGGCTGTAGCTTCAGACAGATCAGCAAGTTGCTTGTGAAGTCAAGATCAGTGTCTTTGTGGAAATTCAGAGTTAATGCTACCACCTCCGAGTACTGGCAGGAAGCAGAGAATTGAGGAAGGCTCCAGCATAATTTAGATGTAAAATGCCACCTATTCCTGAATCACACAAATTCACTTTTGCAGCTGTTCCTACAGTTGCTCCCCAGGTACAACAGTCATTGAAACTTTTGATTTCAAAGTACAGTGCTTAGTTTCTTGAAGAGAATAAGCCTCAGCTATAAACACAAAGTAATTTGTGTGCATAAATTTGTAGGAGGTAAGTTCCTGCCAGAAACAAAACCAAAAATTACAACCACAAAAAAAAAAAACAACCCAGGAATTAAGCCATCTCTCATTGTCAGTGATTTCCATTTTTTTATGTCATTTTAGTTTGGTTTTTCTTAAGTTAGCACTTTGCACCCACTGACAAAATTGCACTATCCCTAGGGTTTATGAAACATTGCATACCAAAGATTCTACAAGCCAAATTTGCCTGTTACAGAACACTGTTTCCAAAGTATTTCCTTATTCAGTTGTGCAGTTAGTAGCTCAACTTTAAACACAACTGATTGCTGTAAACAGTTCTGTTGCTAAATCTCACAAAGAAATAGACTCCTATTTATTCTCTCCTAGCTACAACTGCATATGGAAGAAGAGAGGAGAGGGAAGGAGAAGAGATGGGAAGGGAAGATAAAGGGAAGGGAAGGGAAGGGAAGGGAAGGGAAGGGAAGGGAAGGGAAGGGAAGGGAAGGGAAGGGAAGGGAAGGGAAGGGAAGGGAAGGGAAGGGAAAGGAAAGGAAAGGAAAGGAAAGGAAAGGAAAGGAAAGGAAAGGAAAGGGGAAAATAAAATGGAAAAAATTAGAAAAGAAAAGGAAAGAAAAGCCTCAAGTAGTGAAACTCTATATTCCACTCTAGTTGTGTCTAGGAATAAATAATGATAATAAAAATGAGTCTGTTGACTCAAGTGTCATATGATTGCCTTTTAAAAGGGAGCAACATCTTCAGACTTTCTGTAGGTGAAAACCTTTCTTCGCTAGTTTACACACCTGTTTGAAACCAACTGTTCAGTTTTGTTTCTGCTAACCCTTTTCATTTGTGTACTCCTGTGTGAGCTCCAACATAAACAAGACTCGTAAACAGCAAGACTATAGATAAGCTTTCAAAATGTTATGTGTCATTTTACCCACCTATCTGTCAAGTTAAAGGTTAGAATCTTCACTTTTTAAAGAAAAACATACCAATTAGCAGCAAGGCAAGGCTGTCTACAGCATGAGGTTTTCAAAGTTTGACACATCTGTAGTTGCAACACAACCCATTTATTTGTATGAAGCTCCCTTTCATTTTCTGATGGCAAGTGAGGATCCAGGGAGGGCCAAACCTCTGATGAATATGCAAGTGCTCACAGGAATTGCAAGATGAGGTTCTTTGCTTGATGTGTTCAGTATAAATGCAGGTTTATGATGGTGTAACAGATGATTGCTTTGCCTTGTTTGCCTACCACATTGAGGATTCAATACTGATTTCAGTGGCGTAATTGCCAAATAGGGTTATGAAATGCTCTTATCCCTAGTGTGCAGAAAACTGAGGTAGACTTGAGGGCTTGCTTCCTGGCATGAGCTAGTGGGACTGCAGGTCACAGTGAAGACTGTAGAGTGATGACAGATGCCTGTGAGGGGCCACTGATCTCTGTCCTGATGGGGCGTTGGCAGCCACCACTCAAGGGCATACAGGGCTTTGGCTTCCTCTCCTCAACACATTGGCCATCTGAGATAAACTGACCTGACAGTTGGCTACCAGCACAGAGAAGTAGGAGTTTGTGCCCCCTCTTAGAGCCAAGGGCAAACAAGAGAGGAAATCCATGTTTTGAAAAATCATAATTCACTTCTCTGCTCCTGGGATGGTGCTGCTATGCATCCCCCTTTCTGCAGGCAAACTGCTGTCTTACAGCCTTGTCATAAGTGATTAGTTGGAATCCACTACTATAAAGACCCCAGGACCAAATGTACTAACCAAGGTGCAGATTTAACATTTACAAAATTCTGTAACCTGCTGCAAGCCCAAAAACTTTTCATAAACAAATGAAAGATGAAATACTGTGTCCTTGAGACCGCTAAAAGTGCTTAGTGAATTTATTTGTCTTTATGAAAGACATTTTAAAGAGGCTCAATTTTTTAAACTATTTTTTTTTTTTTTACTTACAAACTGTCCATATCCTGGAAATTAGATCCTTTAAGGCATCTAATTGCTGAGTGCATAAAATAATTTGTTTCTCTGAAAATATTGAAAATAAAAAAATAAACAAAGTCCATATTGTCAGGTTACTGATGTAAAAAAAAAATAGAATCAGGAAAAAGAATCTATGCAAATAAAAATCCTAGTTAACATTTCTACTGTTAAGTTTTATATGTTAGATACCAAAATAGTTTGCCTTTATTTTTTGTTTTAAGTTTAATACAGGAAATTGTCTTCATGGATACTGCCATGAGGAATTTAATATATCAAGAAATTAATTAGCTTGAACTAATTGCTACAGATTTTTGTTTTATTATAGTATCTTAAACTGTTAGCAAACTTAATGTATTTGCATACATCTAGAGGTAACATCTGAATTGCAAGTAAATCATTACAAAATATATGTTGCAGATGGTTTTGATTTGGTGTGCACAATCATTAAGTATTTAATTGGCTAACTTCTGCCATTTGCCTGTTCCACTAAATGTGTCCACTGTAGTGTGTAAAGGCAAATGTACTATATTAAGATGGGTAATATTTTCAATTAAGATTTGGTTTACAGTAACTACAGGTGTTTAATTTTGATCTAATGTGTCAGTTATAATACTAAAATAGGACAGTTCCTGGAGTACTGTGTGCAGTTCTGGAGCCCTCAACACAAGAAGGACATGGAACTGCTGGAGCGGGTCCAAAGGAGAGCCACGAAGATGATCAGAGGGCTGCAGCAGCTCTGCTATGAGGACAGGCTGAGAGAGTTGGGGCTCTTCAGCCTGGAGAGGAGAAGGCTTCGAGGAGACCTTAGAGTGGCTTTCCAGTATCTGAAGGGAGCCTACAGGAAAGCTGGGGAGGGACTATTTACCAGGTCTGGTAATGTTAGGATGAGGGGGAATGGGTTTAAGCTGGCAGAGGGGAGATTTAGACTGGATGTTAGGAGGAAGTTCTTTACAGTGAGGGTGGTAAGACACTGGCACAGGTTGTCCAGGGAGGTTGTGGATGCTTCGTCCCTGGAGGTGTTTAAGGCCAGGCTGGATGAGGCCTTGAGCAAGCTGCTCTAGTGGGAGGTGTCCCTGCCTATGGCAGGGGCTTGGAGCTGGATGATCCTTGAGGTGCCTTCCAACCTAAACCATTCTATGATTCTATGATTCTATGAAATGTATTTATTCACATGTAGAATAAATGTAGCAATGTGCCCTTGTGGCCAAGAAGGCCAGTGGGATCCTGGGGTGTATTAGAGTGTGTCCAGCAGATCAAGGGAGGTTCTCCTTTTCCACTGCTCTGCCCTGGTAAGACCTCATCTTCAAAACTGTGTTCAGTTTTTGGCTCCCCAGTTTAAGAGGGACAGAGATCTGCTGGAGAGTCCAGCAGAGGGCTAGGAGGATGATTAGGGGACAGGAGGACATGGCTTATGAGGAGAAGATGAGGGACTTGGGACTTTTTAGTCTGGAAAAGAGAAGACTTAGAAGGGATTTGATAAATGTTTATAACTATCTGAGGGCTAGCCAGGATGGGGAGGACAGGCTCTGCTCACTTGCTCCCTGTAATAGGACAAGGAGCAATAGGTGTAAGTTGCAGAAGAGGTTCTGCCTTAGCACAGCGGGAGCTTCTTTACTGTAAGGGTCACAGAGCACTGGAACAGGCTTCCCAGAGAGGTTGTGGAGTCTCCTTCTCTGAAGACTTTCAAGGCCTGTCTGGATGTGGTCTTATGTGATCTGTGCTAGATTGTGTGGTCCTGCTCTGGCAGGGAGGTTGGACTCGATGATCAAATTGAGTCCCTTCTAACCCCTAATATCCTGTGATCCTGTGAAAATAAATGTTTATTTATATTCTTCTGTATCTCTTAATAATGTTTTAATGTGTACTAACTCCTATTAAGCCTAAATTAAATGCTTTTAGGAGCATTTAAAATTTTACAAAAGAAGTAAAATTTACTTCTTCATTAGCTACCTAATTTAGATCCTAAATTAAGGATAGAGAAACATCTCTGGGGCACAAGAACACACCGTTATGTTACAATGCATGATGACACAGTATAGGTTATATCTCCATTTCCATAATGGCAATGTCATACACCCTCACTGCATGAGAAACTCCAGCTGACAGGATGCTTGTGATGGTTTGGGTGTTCCCCATCCCCCTCCCTTTGGAAAATCACCCAGACTAGACTCAGCGGCTCTGGAAATTGAGTGAAGCTTCATATTTACAGCTTATCACAATATACAAGCAGATATTTACAGTATATACAGCTACAGACAGAAATATACAAGTTAAAAAGTCATACAGAAACACAACAGCCCTCCCAGAAACCTCAGTCCCCAGGAGGGGCTCTCATTCACCCTTCCACCTTCCACCCCTCTACCTTACCCAAGACTTTGCCTTATGCTCAAGGTAGTTTGGAGGGTCGGCCAGAGGGGTTAGGAAGCAGATGGATTAATCACACAGATGGCAGATTAGGTTAGAGAGAGAAGTTCAGCCCAGGGCCCAGACAGCGACTCTGTTATCTATGTTTATGTTCTTGTTCTTACACATCTCAGCAAGCCTATGAGTGAAGTAGACATCACCAGTGTTTCCTTTTCACAGCCTGTAATCTAATTATTCTTGCCAAAACACTCTAGCTAGGCTCAAACTAGCACAGTGCTGCAGTGCAGCTGCTCCAAAATACTGCCTGCCACCTGATATGTGAGAGCACAAAACCTCGCTCAGGGTGTATCAGTCAAATTCAATATCTCACCCTTATCTGAAGGTGCTTAGTGGTTCAAGATTATCAAGAAGACGGAGTCCTTCATGAAGGCTGTGGCTGACAGTTTCAGGGTTTTGTCCCAGTAGAGCACTCTGCCATATAGTTGATCTGGACAAAGAGCTGGCACCTTCAGTTGACTGACTCAATGCAGTGGAATGAAGTCTCAAGAGAAACAATAACCCTTTTACACCTCAGCAAGCTTCTGCTTTTGGTGCAAGGCTTTTCTCTTTACTCAGTTTGCCTTAATGGAAATGTATAGCAAAATTTATATGTAGGTAACTAATTTATTAGGATGAAACAGCTCACACTTTTTTTTTTTCTTTGAAGCATGAATGGCAGAACAAAATTAAAATACTGTACTGATTGTTACAGTAGTATTAGATGTTCTCATGCTGCAGTGATGAGTGTCTATCAAAAAAAAACTGTGTATTGGAGAAGAGAAGACCACATATGACCAAAAGAAAGATAAAATCACTGCTAATATGTGGTGTCGGGGACCTAAGCTGAATGAAATATATTAGGTCACCAAAATGTCTGAATTCAGACATTATTGAGCTCTTATTGCAAGATATAATCATACAGAGAACTGCTGAAGAAGTGCATTTTAAATTGCTTTGCTATTTTCTTCTCTAAGAGAAAGTGGTGTTCCTGATCATTGTCTCTGATCTTTAAAGGCTGTAGTCATGTTAGTATAGCATTCACTTCTTCAGCAGACATAAATTGTCTCTACGGTATTATGGTTTGTAATCCTGATTCTGCTCTCTTGCAGATCTTTACCAAGTAGCTACCTGCTGAGTTTTCTCACTGAATGCTCACCAAAGCACAGGCAGATTTAAGCGTCCACCTACACGGTCATCTTGTTGCCGCTTGGCCTGCGTGGTACAAAAATGAAATCATTCTCTGAGCAACTGAAGTTCTAAGCACATTTAATTAATTAATTAATGTTGAATCACAGGTTCTTTCAGCTTTTTTGTTAGTTTTAGCCAATGAGTGAGAAGTCTGGAATTAAGTTGGCGAGTATTCTTAAGCATTTCATGTAGCAGCTTGTCTGTGGATTTTATGGGAAAGATTTCGCGATCAGAGACCATTGTTTATTGTCTTGTAGTAAACAGCAGCTCTCTCAAAAAACTGACTGCAAAAACTGACCATGGGAATGGAGCCTAAACCTCTGAAAAGCCACTTATACAGTAAGAGCATAAAACAAAAATTGTAAAAGATAAGGCGTAGATTCACAGCAGGGTTTTGAATGGACCAAATTGTTGCCTGTGCTGTCTAACTCAGAGAATTTAAAATGATATAATACAAAGTTACAGCTGACAGACCTAAGCAATAGAGCACTAAATGTCCACATACACACAGTGTATATTCTCTATGAAGAAATGAAAGGTCATTTGTAGATTAATGTCCTTATTCTGTTTGGTGAAAGTATTCTTTTTTCAGTAAACTCATTTAGAGCTGAAGCTGTGGATATTCTGTCATAGATTCTAATGGACTTGCTTTCCTTCCAGCCAGTGAACCAAAAAATAGAGTTCATACCTGACGATGTAAAGGGAACAGAGATAGTTAATAAACAGAATTAGGCAAATACCAGTACCCTGGGAGATTTTCTATTGTGTATGGCTGGCATGAATTTAAAATGATAACGGCACTCCGAGGTCAGCTGTAGTATAACCAAAGCTTAACTCTTACCCTGCTGAACAGAAAAGCAAATTCTCCTTGGGTTTAGCAGGCCTTTTTTGATATTAGGCATTTCTATGCAATGAACTACGAAGAAAAAAAGATGATTAAAACATGCTTCTTTCCTTTCATGGAGCAAATAGCATCTGTCAAGACTAACAACAGCACGGCTAACGTTTCTAATGTATCAGGGTGATTATTAGGAGTACTGACCTACAGGATCAACAGGTATTGAGGTTTTGTCAGCCTTTCTAAGTGCCACAGGCCTGATAATCACACAGAGACAAAATCTGAATGTTAAAAGGAAAGACGCCGTGTTCCACAGCAAGAAGGGAACTGACACCTATGAGCTAAAACAGTGGTGCCTGTTGGCAGATCTTAAAGCAATGGCGTGCACCTATTTTGGGGATTCTTTTCATTTGTTAAGTGAAAATACCAGAATCTCTCTACATCTGTCCTGGAGTCCTGTGTACCCCAAAATTCCTCCCCCTCTGTGGTTTGAATGGGAGAGGAAAGGCGTGAAAAGACCTGTCTCCCCCCCCCCCCCCCCCCACCCTGCAGGCGTGAAGAGGGGAAGAGGGGGAGCAAGGGACACATGCGGCACAAGGGGTGCCCCGTGCAGGGCCCGCACTGGAATCGGCTGGGGATTGGCTGTGTTCTTCGCGCCTAGGAAGTGGTAACTCAGCTCTTTGTCTAGGAAGGGTATAAATATTGGGGAGACTTCCCACCTTGGGGTCCCCACCTTAGAGTTCATTCCTGCCTTGGAGTTCTCCCCTGCCTGGATAGCTTCTACAGAAGGAGCCCCTGGCACTCCAAAAGACAAGCTCTGAAGGACGGCGTCCACCTTAATCATCCTTTATGGTTCTTAATGACCCTCGGAGGCTTCTGAAAGACCCAAAGGGACAAGCATCTGGACCGCCCTTCCATTCAAGCCAGCCTGACTCATCTGTGAGTAACTTAGGCTCAGCCTTATATTGATAGTGGGGCATGCTATATTTAATAGCTCAAGCCTTTTCCAACTTCTGACTTCCAAAATAGTCAAGTCTACCTGTGGTATCTGTGTAGATCTTCTCAACCAACTGAACCTACTAATTAAAACTAAATCAATTTCTGTATACAGTTTTGGGGGGCAGTTTTTGGGAAAATAAAATAACTACTTTTTATATAAATTCCTGACTTGGCCACGTTAATTCCCTGCCTCCATAACAACATCACTGCTTCTGTCCATACCAAACTTTTTGTGAAAGCCTGGGCATTCACTTCTAATTACATGTTGTTTCTTTGCAGTCAAATAAAAGCTTTGAGCAATTTGCATGGAATAAATGTGTTCAGTCCATTAGAAAGGAAAGTCTAGGAGATGGATGGCTAGATTAAAACATGGAGAATTATCTTCATCCTTCTGAAATCAGGTAGAATTTTGCTGCTGATTACTGTGACAGCAAAAGTACACACTGTGATACTGAAAATACTTTATAAAAAGTCTTAATATAGGTGAGCACAGCAATGATTTATTTTGCAATCAATAACTTCTACTATGCCAGCTAGAGTAAGGGTGTACCAGTAAAAGGCAGTGTAAATTATTTAAAATTAAGTATGTAAATATACTTGGCTGCCACACTGAAATATTGCTCTAATTTGGTTTAGAGAGAAGCTGAAAAAGACAAATAGTCTGTTCCAGGGGATTTTTCTTTCTTTTCTTTCTTTTTTTTTTTTTTTTTTTTTTTAAATAAGATCTTTTCAATCAGTTTAGACTTAACTCGTTAACAGCACTGACTCGCTAGCACCACAAAGTGGAAAGTAGAGCCTCTCGTGCAGTCACAACTAACGTTAGCAGGTGTGATCAAGTTGTACAAGACGTGCTTTAATTGTATATAGAATCATAGAATCATAGAATGGTTTAGGCTGGAAGGGACCTCAAGGATCATCCAGCTCCAACCCCCTGCCATAGGCAGGGACACTTCCCACTAGAGCAGGTTGCTCAAGGCCTCATCCAGCCTGGCTTTAAACACCTCCAGGGAGGAAGCATCCACAACCTCCCTGGGCAACCTGTGCCAGTGTCTTACCACCCTCACTGTAAAGAACTTCCTCCTAACATCCAGTCGGAATCTCCCCTCTTCCAGCTTAAACCCATTCCCCCTCGTCCTGACATTACTAGACCTTGTCAATAGTCCCTCCCCAGCCTTCCTGTAGGCTCCCTTCAGATACTGGAAAGCCACTCTAAGGTCTCCTCGAAGCCTTCTCTTCTCCNAGGTGCAGGACCTTACACTTGGCCTTGTTAAATGTCATGAGGTTGGCCTGGGCCCACCTCTCCAGCCTGTCCAGGTCCCTCTGGATGGCATCCCTGCCCTCCAGCAAGTCAGCTGTGCCACACAGCTTGGTGTCATCTGCAAACTTGCTGAGGGTGTATTGTTGATGTATTTTGAAGAAATAACAACAAGCAAACTTCAAGCAACATTACTAGATGAAGAGTTGGCATGCATTGTAAAGGCTCCAGGTGTGTGGAGTATGCATCACAAATAACGTGAACGTATACTTGAATACAGGCAGCTTGTGATCAGTGTAACATCTTCTCTCAGTGTAACATCATCTCTCAAGCAGGTTAATTTCTATATCACTTCATGATGGCACATTTTTGTCACTCTCTGTTTCAATTACTTCAATACATTGGGGAGGGGGGAGTGCTCTGCCATAGTAACAGCTGATACAGAGAGTTTTTAGTGGACTTTTTTTTCTCATGTTAACTCATCTGCATGTTACACTTTAAAAACCATACCAATAATTAATCAAGTTAATTACATATCAAGATTCAAATCTTGTATGGCTAGCTGTTCTTTTTTACTATTATTTTATTCTGTTAGTTCTTTTCATAGCTGATTTAAAAGACATGGAACATATATGTCACATTTGATTTTGAAAGAGTTACTGATTTACTGTGGCTAGTTTTTACTTCCATTTCTAAACACTTCTGTGAGTAAAACTGAGAGCAGTTGCCTTTAGATGCTTCTGGTAATATAGTAAGACCAACAGTAAAGATTTACAGAGATTTATTTAACTGACAATAAATAATTGACATTTATTCAACTGACAATAAAATATTGTGGTCTGATAGCTGAATTATGGGAAGATGTTTGTGATAAAGAAACTGAAATGCCCCTTACCTGAAGGAACTCCTGTGAATACAAGGTTCTGTTGTGACTGTGGGTTTTGGTTTTGGCTTTGTTTTGGGTTTTTCGTGTGTGTGTTGCTTTGTTGGCTTGTTTTAGTTTGGTGTTGGTTTTGGTTGTTTGGAGTTTTTTTTGTTGGAAGCAACCCAAGGAGATCTTCAAGTCCAACCTGCCAGAGCAGGACCACACAGTCTAGCACAGATCAGAGAAGATCACGTCCAGATGGGCATTGAAAGTCTCCAGAGAAGGAGACTCCACAACCTCTTTGGGGAACCTGTTCCAGTGCTCTGTGACCCTTACAGTAAAGAAGTTCTTCCTTGTGTTGGGGTAGAACCTCTTTTGCTGCAACTTACACCCGTTGCTCCCTGTCTTATCACAGGGAGCAAGTGAGCAGAGCCTGTCTCCCCACTCCTGGCCAGTACTCAGATATTTATAAACATCTATTAAATCCCCCTTAATTCTTCTCCAAACTAAACAGCCTCACGTCCCTCAGCCTCTCCTCATAAGCCATGCTCTCCAGTCCCCTAATCATCCTCATAGCCCTCTGATGGACCCTCTCCAGCAGATCCCTATCCTTCTTAAACTGGGGAGCCCAAAACTGAGTGCAGTATTGAAGATGAGGTCTCATCAGGGCAGAGTAGAGTGGAAGGAGAACCTCCCTTGATCTGCTGGACACACTCTTCATAATACACCCCAAGATCCCGTTGGCCTTCTCAGCCCCCAGGGCACACTGCTGTCCTACAGTTAATTTGTTATCCACCAGGACACCCAGATCCCTCTCTACAGGGCTGTTCTCCAGCAGATCACCTCCCAGCCTGTACTGGTGCAGTTTATTATTCCTTCCCAGATGCAGGACTCTGCAATTGTCCTTATTGAACCTCATTTGATTCCTCTGTGCCCAGCTCTCCAGACTGTCCAGGTCTCGCTGGATGACTGCACAGCCTTCAGCTGTATCAGCCAAGCCTTCCAGTGTCATCAGCAAACTTGCTGAGCAGACACTGTGTGCCCTCATCAATGTCATTCATGAAGATGTTGAACAGCGCCAGACCCAGCACTGATGCCTGGGGGACTTCACTGATCACAGCTCTCCAGCTGGACTTGGCACCATTGATCGACACTCTTAGAACTCTTATCTTGTAACCTGTTCCTAACCCACCTCACTGCCTGCTCCTCCATCCCACACTTCCTGAGCTTGCTCACTAGGGTGTCATGGGACATGGTGTCAAAGGCCTTGCTGAGGTCAAGGCAGACTACATCCACTGGTCTCCCTGAACCTACCCTTTCAGTTATGTCATCATAGAATGCTATCAGGTTAGTCAAGCATGACTTTCCCTTGGTAAATCCATGCTGACTACTCCTGATAGCTGCCTTCTCTTCCAAGTGCTTCCATCACTTTTCCATGATCTGTTTTTGTTTGGGTTTTTTTTTGGTTTTTTTTTTTTTTTTATTGAGAGGAGTGAGTTTATACTTCTGCCATAAACTTTCCCCCAACATTTTTAATTGATACAGGCCTTGCTTATGATTGCTTTCCATGATCCACTTTCCTCTTTTTTTGTTGTACAGATTTAGGTGTACCCATCTTTTTGCAGTAGGAACTGTTTGGTTGAAAGGCAGCAGATTTGTTTCAGAATTAAGTATTGCTCAAGCCCTTTTTGAGAAAGCCACAAAGCTGATGGCATGCTGTCAAGACTCTTGTTTTAATGAGAATCAAAAGTATGGTTTAGTCCATGATAAAGTTCAAGCTGTGGCTTAAATAGGTGTCAGCTGATTGTGGTCAACCTTCAAAGAAAAGGCACTTTGAAGAGTGAATCCAATTTGTCAACTATGTCTGACTCATCAGAGTAACTGCTACTCCTTTTCCTTTGCTTGAGTGTAAATCTGGAGGAAAAGAGAATTTGAGACATTTCCATTGTTTGGTTATTTCAAATATTTTAAAATTCTACTTTATTGTCATGTTTATATAACAAACATGCATGATGATAAAGTAGTTTTCATAATTATTCTTTCTTCAACTTCATAATTGTTCTTTCTTCAACCTCATTCTTATACAGGACTCTCTCCCGAAAACATTCATAACCAAATTTACACAGAATGCATAAAGAGATGTAAAACAAGAAGGCAAAGCTGGTTGGCATGACAGAGCAGAGAGCATATTTTAGGCACTGAAAACAGTTTGGGAATAGATACAGGAAGTCATGCATGAGGTATGAATACACACAGTAGGTAGGACTGTATCTGAGCCAGGAAAGGGTAAGAACTCAGTCCAGTGATAAGCTAAGGTAGACTCTTACAAAGCCGTGAAATTGCAGAGAAGAAATTTGACCTTGTGGTGTAATGAGACAGAAAACCACCTGAGGGACTGAGACATGACATGATCAGAGTGATGAGCAAGGAAGATAACCTTGGCTGCAGTATTTGAAGTGGACCGGAGAAGGGAGATTAGAGAGAAGAAGGTTACAGAGACTCAGTGGTCACAGCAGGTAAGAGTTAATGAAGGTGTGAAGCAGGGAAGAAAAAAAGAGAAGACATAACTGTAGATATGAAGATATCATAGATGGAGAAAAGGTATGATTGGGTGTGCTAGTTTGAAGCTAGCTAGAATATTTTGGTGAGAAGAATTGGATTATAGGCTGTGAAAAGGAAATACTGGTGATGTCTACTTCACTCATAGGCTTACTGAGATGTATAAACACAACACCACAAATGTAGATAACACAGTTGCTCTTTGGCTTTGGCTACCTCCCTTCTCTCTCTCTAACCTGCCATCTGTGTGACTAATCCCTCTGCTTCCTAACTGGCCTTGGCCAATTCTCCAAACTCACCTTGAATGTAAGGCAAAGTCTGAGATAAGGTAGAGGGGTGAGAAGAAGGTGGAAGGGTGGTTGGGAGCCCTTCCTGGGGACTCTGATTTCTAGGAGGGGTGATGTATTTCTGTATTACCTTTTCAACTTGTATATTTCTGTATGTAACTTTATATATTGTAAATACCTGGTTGTATAATGTGCTAAGCTGTAAATATAGCTTCATTCTTTAATTTCCAGTGGTCGAGTCTAGTCTGGGTGATTTTCTTAAGGGGGGGGGTGGGGGGAACGGGACAGGGATAGGTAACACCCAAACCATCACACTGGGCCAAAGAGACCAAATTTAGACATTTTAAAGTCAGTGTCTTTGTAGAAAAATATTCAAGGCTGAACATGTCCAGAGAAGGGCGACAAAGCTGCTGAAAGGAACACAAACCCTATGAGGAGAGGCTGAGGGAGCTGGGGTTGTTTAGCCTGGAGAAGAGGAGGCTCAGGGGTGACTTCATTGCTGTCTACAACTACCTGAAGTTGTAGACAACCTGAAGGGAGGTTGTAGCCAGGTGAGGGTTGGTCTCTTCTGCCAGGCAACCAGCAATAGAACAAGGGGACACAGTCTCAAGTTGTGCTGGGGGAGGTCTAGGCTGGATGTTAGGAGGAAGTTCTTCCCAGAGAGAGTGATTGGCATTGGAATATGATTCTATGATTCTATTTAGTATTCTATTACCATGCTGCAGCCAACTTACTGTAATAACAGTCACAAAGCTATCTAGATCATCTATGTCTCTATCTGTCTCTACATGTATTTATAAATAACTGGGGGATATTTTGACTGTGGAGAAACAATATGCAAATTGGGTGATAGAGGTTTAGTTTGAGTTTTACCATTGATTTGCCCTGTGATCTTGGACAGGTTATTTCTGTTTGTGTGCTGTAGTTTCTCCATCTGTAAAACAGTGAAAGCAGCTCTTTTATTTGTGCATTTTTAGAGGGAAAAGGATAGATACTGTTCAGTTGATTTAGAATTCTCTGTAGAACTCAGTAAGAAGATGCTCCCAGGCCATCAAGCCATTCCACATGGACACCCTCACAATCACCACTGGAATATGACGGTCCCTTGGTAGTGACAGCATACCAATTGCAGATACTGAAGTGGGTCCACGTGTTTTGGGAGTTACACAGAAGTTGGAAATGTCTGTGCCCAAGTAGGTAGTTTTGACTGGAGGTGAGAACTCAATTGTCATGCAAATTTTGCAGACATACTTCACTTGCCAGTTGATTNGCTCAATTGTCTCTGAAGCCATGCAATTTTTGCAGACATACTTCACTTGCCAGTTGATTTGGGGGATTTTGCAGAGCTTTGAGACGTATGCTGTCCAAAGACAGTAGTGGAATGTGTCCAGAGAAGGATGACAAAGCTGGTGAGAGAGGCCTGGAACACAGCCCTGTTAGGAGAGGCTGAGGGAGCTGGGGTTGTTTAGCCTGGAGAAGAGGAGGCTCAGGAGTGACCTCATTGCTGTCTACAACTACCTGAAGGGAGTTCAACCCCCACCAAGTGGGGGTTGGTCTCTTCTGCCAGGCAACCAGCAACAGAACAAGGAGATACAGTCTCAGGTTGCACTGGGGGAAGTCTAGGCTGGATGTTAGGAGGAAGTTCTTGCCAGAGAGAGTGATTGGCATTGGAATGGGCTGCTCAGGGAGGTGGTGGAGTCACCACCCCTGGGGGTGCTCAAAAAAGACTGGCTGAGGCACTTAGTGCCTCAGGTCTAGTTGATTGGACAGGGCTGGGTGCTAGGTTGGCCTGGATGATCTTGGAGGTCTCTTCCAACCTGGTTGATTCTATGATTCTAGTTGTATTCATCCCTGAGACTGATTCATTCAACATGAGAAAGAGCTTCTGAAATTTTTGGTAGTTGGTTCATCTGGAGGTACTGCCCCCCCTTCCCCCAAATCTTTCTCCACAGGAGAGTGCTCTTAATCCCCTAAATAATACTGTAGAAGAGAAAAAGAAACAAACAATCCAAACCAAGAAACAAACAGAAAAGAAAACCAAGAAGAAAAGCAAAGTCAAGCAAAAACGTAAGGAAGAAAACTTAATTGGAGGATTAACCATAAGCTTAGGAAGCAAGAGCACCTCAGCATAAACACAGACGATCCACTGACTATAATATTTGCTAAATCACATTTAGATTCTGCACTGATAAGTTAAAAAAATAAAAGAGTCAGCTCAATAGGACATAATCTTTCTTCTGAGGTACTCTTGCCTTAACGGTCTGCCTTGTACTGCTAGTACTGATGCTAAAATTCCAAGTGGATGAGAAAGAGGGGGAAGTCCTTCATTGCAGTGCTGAACGGTGGTTATAGCCAACAGGTTGTTTTTTTTTCCCCAGCTGAAATTCTGAGTTAGTCAGAATTCCTGTGGAGGTGATTTCTGTCACTTATTCTTCAGTCAGAATTCCTGTGGAGGCAATTTCTGCCACTCATTCTTCCCAGTTTTCTTCCCGTAGCAATCCTGTGGTGAATATTTAAGAATAGTTAAGATACACTTCCTAACTTTCTAAATTAAATTGTTGCCATTTGCTCCTGAGACAATTAGCAGGTGTCAGTTAGAAGGCACAATAGATTATGTACCCAATTACTTTTGCTTTTCAGACAACAGTTTGCAGTCACAAGAACGTGCGAGAAGGTTTAATAAACGATTAGAAGTTTTTAATTAAATAGGGCTGTATGTGACTAGTCATTTGACATTAATTACTGTTTTAGTTGGATTCTTTTTGATTTGCAAAATGCCCTGAGCACTGCAAAAAAAAAAAAAATAATTATCACAGTATCACCAAGGTTGGAAGAGACCTCACAGAACATCAAGTCCAACCTTTACCACAGAGCTCAAGGCTAGACCATGGCACCAAGTGCCACGTCCAATCCTGCCTTGAACAGCTCCAGGGATGGTGACTCCACCACCTCCCTGGGCAGCCCATTCCAGTAGCCAATGACTCTCTCAATGAAGAACTTTCTCCTCACCTCGAGCCTAAATGTCACATCGTAGAAACTGCTGATTATTAAAACAAAAAGTTTTCCTTCATCAGCCCCATCACTCTACTGCAAAAGGAACATAACTTCCAAAGTGAAATGGCTGCCTTAGAGAAGGACAGCAGTGGGTGCTAAAAGCAAAATAGCAGATGGCACTTCAACTGGCTTCCCTTAGAAGGGACAGTCAGAAAGCACTTAATTGTGATGATTGATAAAGTCTTCTGTCAATGCTCAAAAAAGCTTTCGAGGGGCTAAACAGCTGGCATGAGGTTCATCTGGAGTTTTAACTAGTTGACTACCCTTTGGGGTGTCTTAAAGCTAACTAGCATCACTGATATTAATAGAGGACATCAATCAAAGTGGAACACTGTAGCAGAAACTGATGTGAGAATTCAAATAATACTTTAATTTGTTGGCCTACGGAGAGGAGGATAACTGTTAACGGTGTCCTTGTGTGGTAGATTTAAATTCAAGTGGCAGCATCAGTGTTTGCGAGTTATTCTTGTGTGAATTTTGCTTTTTCATACACTCCACTTATTCAGAGTAAAGTGGGAACAGTGACAATGAAAATCCTTATCTGAACAGCCTGCAAAAAGGAAAAGAAAAAAAAAAAAGGAGAGAGAGAGATAAAAGAACAAAAATCATTCTTAGCTCATATAAAGATTAGGGGTGAACTTCACACAAACACACCCCCAGAGTCATTGTGCCTTTTGTGGTGAACTTTTAGAGAGATTTGAGGGTGGGGGGGGGGGATATGTCTGAAGGTGAATTAAGAATGCAAAATCCATTCCTAACCTGCAGCACTACAGAGCAGTTTTTGTGCACGGATCTTGGGTACATGTAACTGCAGCTCCTCTTGTAATGCACTGAAACAGTGGTCCATGGCAAGCTTTAAGGTCTGTGTGCCACAGATCATGTTCCTGAGGATACCTGGCACTCAGATTGGGCAACAAATATTTAATGGAGTAAGCTTGGAAATGTTCAAACTACTATTAGTCAAATTGCCAGCAGTGCAAAGTACAGATCTGGACCCTGTGTGCCCCTATTTTGCCACAGTCTAACCACACTAGTAACATTTAAACTGGTGAAGTAATTAAAAACTGTTTCATGCTCCAAACTAACAAAGCACATTACACTGATGGTCTTTTGTGGGCAGAAGTGCTGACATGGTGGAATGAAATAATGTTGCTTGGAATTAGCTAATTTTTACAAATTGATACTTAATTTACAGGCGAGTCAGCGATCCAAAGGTTGTCAGCACAGAAGACTGGTCTGTAGTTTGAGTGATGGTTACCGAAGTCTATTTTATAACCAGGACTGAAATTTGACAGACCTAGGTTGTTTCTTTGACAGTCATCCTATATGAGTGTGAAAATTATGTCATTCAATTTCTCCATAATTCAGTTTCCTCACTATAGAAAAGTGGCAGTACCTTCCTACTTCACTTAGTAGACAGTACTACTGTGAAAAGGAAAGATATCTGTTGCTGGCATGGGTGCAGTGCCTGAGAGGAGCAAGTGCTTCTAAATATTGCTGGTTTGTTTCCTAGCATTAGTTGTACTTATGCCTGTTTTTCTAGTTTGGCCTCCAACCTGCTACAGTGTGCTAGTTTGAAGCTAGCTAGGATGTTTTGGTGAGAAGAACTAGATTACAGGCTGTGAAAGGAAAACAGTGGTGATGTCTACTTCCCTCATAGGCTTGCTGAGATGTGTAAAAAAGGAAAGCAAAACATAGATAAGACACTCAGCACTTCTCTCGTTTGGGCTGCTGCTGGGGAACTGGCTGAGCTGCGTCTTACTCTCTAACCTCACCCTCCATTGTGGACTGAACCACTTTGCTTCCTAACCCCCTGGCTGAATCTCTATTCTTCCTTGGGACTGGGGTAATCCACTTTGCTTCCTAACCCCCTGGCTGAATCTCTGTTCTTCCTTGGGACTGGGGTAAGGTTGAGAGGGGTAGGGGGAAAGTGAAGGGGCAGTTGGGAGGCCCTCCTGGGAACTCAGGTTTCTGGGAGGGGAGTTGTGTTTCTGTACTACCTTTTACCTTGTATATTTCTGTCTATATCTGTATATACTGTAAACATCTGCTTGTATATTGTGCCAGCTGTAAATATAAGCTTCATTCATATTTCCAGAGCCGGCTGAGTCTAGTCTGAGTGATTTCTAAAAGTATGGGGAGGCAGGGAACACCCAAACCACTACATACAGTCTGAAAATCACTATGGAAACTGTGGTAGTAAAGTGTGGTACTTAGCATCATACCATATTTGGGTTAAATCTTTTCCTAGGAAGATCTGAGTCACAGTGTATTTCCCATAGGACTCCAGCCTCTCCTGAAATGGAGAGAAGTGTTCATTCAGATAAAAATTTTCCACTTAAAGTGAAAAAAAAAAAAACCCCACACTATTAATTGTCTATGTAGACCGTGAGTGTAGGAAAGTAGTTCTAGAATGAATGGGAAAAGGTGTTCTTTAATATTGAAGAGATACTGTTTTTCAGGGGAAAAAAAAACAAAAAACTAACCCACAACACTGAAGAGAAACACAAAATTATCATAGCATTTTGTATTCACTGCATCAGATATTTCCCAAAGAAAGCCTATCAGTTAAAATGATGAATTTTAACCTTTACTGATTCTTCTAGAGAACATTGCATTTATATTCTTCAGGCACTTTGCTACTTGCTCACCATACTGATGCAAAATTATTGTTTTTGTAATATTTATAAAGATCTAGTTACAAGTTTTCAAGGACATATTTCACTTTTTTTTTTTTTTTAAAGTCTAAAAACTTCAGTGAGAAATGGAACAAAAAAGTAACATACAGTACAGCTATATGCTTTAATACATTAATATTTAAATGCAGTATTATATTGAATACAGATCTGGTGGTCACTAGAAAATGCAAAGGTCACGTTATCGCAGAGTACAGAAAGCTTAAAGAGACAAATGCCAATGGATAAACATTTCTGCATAGGACCTTTTTTGGTTTGGTTGGTTTTGTTTGTTTGTTTGTTTTTCACTGCTCCTATGAATTCTAATAATGCCCATGTGAAATCAGTGCCTTCAAACTCCCTTTGTGAAACCAACCCTGCAAGTATTGTTGACACTACTTAATCTGAAAAGCAACAAATAAACAATAGTTTTAACATAGATGAAAAAAAGGAGCTTTGCTTAATTAATGTCGTCCAGTTTAGAAGGGACATTGAAATGCTTGAGCGTATCCAGAGAAGGGCGACGAGGCTGGTGAGAGGCCTCGAGCACAGCCCTACGAGGAGAGGCTGAGGGAGCTGGGATTGTTTAGCCTGGAGAAGAGGAGGCTCAGGGGTGACCTTATTGCTGTCTACAACTACCTGAGGGGTGGTTGTAGCCAGGAGGAGGTTGCTCTCTTCTCTCAGGTGGCCAGCGCCAGAACGAGAGGACACAGCCTCAGGCTGCGCCGGGGGAAGTTTAGGCTTGAGGTGAGGAGAAAATTCTTCACTGAGAGAGTCATTGGACACTGGAATGGGCTGCCCAGGGAGGTGGTGGAGTCGCCATCCCTGGGGCTGTTCAAGACAAGGTTGGACATGGCACTTGGTGCCATGGTCTAGCCTTGAGCTCTGTGGTAAAGGGTTGGACTTGATGATCTGTGAGGTCTCTTCCAACCTTGGTGATACTGTGATACTGTGATACTGTAATTTCTGTAGCTATGATGCATGTTTTCTTGAGGCACTCAGGGCATCTGGGTGTGAGAATGCAAAGTGAAGAAGGATGTGGGAATCGAGTGAAGAAGGATAACAGGTGGATGCTGACCTTGGTTCCCACCAGCTGCTAGCTAACTTATCTCAGAAGGGATAGATAACGGACACCTCGTTAATGAGAAGAACAAGGCGTGGTTTATGCTGATGGAGTGGGTTGTCCTTGACTAATTATGCTAATGTGTAGGCGTGTGCCTTGTGGCCCTGAAGGTATTTATTAAGAGACGAACGATCAATGAACGTCTCTGGCATAATTCACGTTGAATTGTCTGGAGTCCGTGTGGCTTTGCCTTTGATCACATTGGTCTGTGGGGCCTTGACCACGTTTCCTGCGGCAAGCTAACCAGGGTTCTGCAACACCTGAGCCAAATCAGGTGTTTTGCAACGTCTGGGCATCATTCTTAAGAGAGCAGCAGTATTACAAATTAATATGGCATCCCTTGGCTACTGCTGCAGTATTGCAGAGCTAGATGTTATCCTTACCCTGCAGAATAAGGGTGTGTTGGACAGATAGGCCTGGGATCCAAAACTGCCAGCACACTAAACAAGGAAATGGTGGTTTAGAGTGCCATGAAGAAATGGGATGACCTGGATGTTTATTTAACTGCTGTAAAAATCCATTTCTTGGGGTAAGGCTGACAACTGTAAATCCTTCCAATAATTTTCTTTCTTTTTCTTTTTTTTTTTTTTTTATTTCAGATACATTTCTTTTAATTCACTGTTCATAATTTATCTTCCTTCAAGATGTGGATTCTCTGTGTAGGGGAATTTAGACCTTTTCTGGAGAACATCTAAGTAAGCACATAGACAAATTTCTCTCTGTAGGGGAATTTAGACCTTTTCTGGAGAACATCTAAGTAAGCACATAGACAAATTCCTCTCTGTAGGGGAATTTAGACCTTTTCTGGAGAACATCTAAGTAAGCACATAGACAAATTTCTCCCTCTCTGTAGGGGAATTTAGACCTTTTCTGAGAACATCTAAGTAAGCACATAGACAAATTTCTCTCTGTAGGGGAATTTAGACCTTTTCTGGAGAGCATCTAAGTAAGCACATAGGCAAATTTCTCTCTGTAGGGGAATTTAGACCTTTTCTTGAGAACATCTAAGTAAGCATGTAGACAAATTCCTCTCTGTAGGGGAATTTAGACCTTTTCTTGAGAACATCTAAGTAAGCATGTAGACAAATTCCTCTCTGTAGGGGAATTTAGACCTTTTCTGGAGAACATCTAAGTAAGCACATAGACAAATTTCTGGGGACTGCCTGGAGTGGGAGGAGGAGGCATTGACAAGTACAGCAATGAATCAGGATCCTACATGTCTTGGGAAAACAGAATGCCTTGTTGGAGACTTCAAGGATGACACAAGAAAGGTCCTGACTACCTACAGAGAACTGTGCAATTTGCTCCAGATGGGAAGCAGCCAGATGGAGTGAGATACAGTGCAGAAGCAAGGGCCTAATTTTAAGATCATGGAGGAACTGGGAAAGAGGATTTATTTATAAGTTAATTAATTGTAATTGGTAATTTATCTATCCTAGTTGCTGTTTCTTTCCCCCTGTCAAATAAATAAACAAGCAAACAAACAAATTAATAGTTAGCTGTCCATCCTAGTTGTCCATGACTGTTGAAGTATGGATTTTCTGTGGTTTTAGTCTCCTTTAGAGAGGTGACTCTAGGGAGAAGATCTAGACTGTTCCACTTCAAAGATAGGGCTGATTTGGGAACCTTCCAAAGCTACTGTAGGTATTCCAATATAGCTGAAATATTCAGAATGTGTTGGAGTATTATGGAGTATACTGAGTGATGTTAATGGTATGAATTTTGAATCTGATGATCGAGACACCCACCAATTTAGTGCTGTCAGAAGTTCACTGTTAATATGCATAGCTTCTGGCAATAGCTTAGTTATAGTGGAGATATTACCAGTGGAAATGTTAGTCATCTCCTAAGTGATATTAGAGATTTGCAAATGTCACTGGTACAAAATCTTCATAGATAGATACCTGAAGTGGTAGTTGTAGCCTAAGGATGAGCTCCAAAAAGGCCTTGTGCTCTGTTGTACATTATTTGCTGTATCCCAGGAACTGAATTTTGCTGCATTAGGCATCTAAAAATAGAATAAACAAATGCTGGAGTACTGAACAGGGAGATTTTAAGATCAGTCAATTAGAAATGAGAAAAACAGGAGTCTAAACTTCCTTTCCCTTCCAGCTTGAGAATCTAAGATGAAATGAGTTGTCTGGGTGAGGCTGGGCCTCACTTGGAAGTCTGCCTCCCATCCAGTAGCTTAGTGATTAGAACAGTTGTCACAGAAGCTGGAGACTTGGAGTAAAAACTGTTTCTCCATTTCATGCAGTGCTGCACTGTGTAGGGAAGAGCCACATTTCATAGAATCATAGAACCACCCAAGTTGTAAGGGACCTCTAAAAGTCATCTTGTCCAACTCTCCTGCAGTGAGCAGGGACATCCCCAACTACATCAGGTTGCCCAGAGCCCCACTGAATCTCACCTTCAATATCTCAAGGGATGGAGCCTCAACCACCTCTCTGGGCAACCAGTTCCAGTGCTCAACCATCCTCATTGTAAAGAATTTTTTGCAAACATGCAATCTAAATCTTCTCTAATTTAAAACCATTGTCCCTTGTCCTATCACTGCAGGGCTTCATAAACAATTCCTTCCCAGACTTCATGCAGGTCCCCTTTAGATACTAGAAAATAGCAATTCTCCCCAGAGCCTTCTCTTTTCCATACTAAACAGCTCCAGCTCTGTCAATTTCCGTGTAGCAGAGATGCTTCAACCCCCTGCTCATTTTCTTGGCCTTTCTCTGGACCTGCTTCATCACATCCATGTTGTTTCTGTATTGAGGGTTCCAGACTTGGATGCAGTACTCCAGGTGCAATATTATCAGAGCAGAGTAGAATGGCAGATTAGAATCACCTCTCTCAATTTGCATTCTAGTGTGTACTCTTGCCATCACCATCAGTTTTTTATCTAATGACAGTTTAATGTCAAATAGGTATAGAACTGTCGTGAATGGGTTATTAAATACGAATTCTGAATAGGATTATTTATTTATTAATGCAAAAATCATGTTCTTACCTTATTTACAGGGCCATTATGCTCAGTTGTGCAAATAGATTACAGAATATGTGTAGTGCATAGGGCAGTACCAAACAGCTTAAAACAATTTATCAAAACTAGCAAATGCAAAGAGTAAGCTTTTGGATTCTTGCGGTGCAATGTGCTCCTTGCCCTCTAGGGGGACTCGAGAGGCTCTTTTCTGCTGAAGCTGAAGGTAGTTACAGAGCAAACAAAACCAAAGCAAAGTGTTTTAATTACGAAGAGGCTTTCTAGAACGTTTACTCACAATCTAGTATCTCTGGATTTCTGGGGCTGGATTATAGTCCCAGACACTATCCAAAACACTTGGAGGGGTTGCTGTTGGTAGTGTGATGGCTGTTGGAAGCTTTAGAGTTTCCTCAGGACCCTATCAGGGTGCTGGGACTTGTACAGTCTCTGAGCTGATCTTGGTCCCTTCTGGGGCAGATGGTGTCTTTTCCAGGGCTTTGGACTCCTCAGGGAAATTCTCAGGTGTGCAGACAAGCACAGTGCCTTGCATTGTGGCAGCAGCCTGCTCTCTCTCACCATGTAGACTGCGGTGAGGTCTGGTATAAGCAACCTCTCCAGTTTGGAGCAGCTTATCACTTTCAGTGGATGTAGCTGCTAGTAGCAATAACACAGATTGCTAGGGAGCATTTGGCTCTCATGGTAAACGCCTTCTGGGTAAACCCTTTCTGCACAGTGTAGGCTGTCCTTACCTGCCGGTGGGGTTGTACATGCTAAGGCTGGCTGTCTTGGGCAGCTTTCAGCAATAATTCTTGCCCACAGTGTGAAAGCATTTAACACCTCTCCCTGGTAAACTGAAGCATGGCAAAGTTTCCAGGTAGACAAGCTTGAAGCATCAAAATTTGTTGTTAAGCAGCAAAGCTGGTTTGAAGCAGCAAGGCTTCCTGGACTCCAGGGCAACAAGGCAAGGCTTGGGTAGGCAAAGCAAGGTGCCATGGCAGCACAGCAAAGCAAATTGTGTCACGGTGAGTTGTTCACAACTTCTGGCCATATTCATCAGTCTTGATTGCTCCATTGACCAACAGAGATTCATCAGTCAGAGTGGCACTTTGCCAAAACTAACCATATTAGGTGAAGCCAGATGTTTCCTTTACCCAAATGTGGGAAAACATGGGCCTATGCATGAGGCAAGTGTATGTCCCTACTTTATCACAGGAGCAGACTCAGTGGCTCCAGGTCTTTTGTCTATTTTCCATGTTGCTCCCCACTGCAGGAGGGGAAAGGGGAGGAGGAGTTCATGCCTGGACAAGCCAGGACACATATTAGGCATGAGGCAAATGTATGTCCCTACTTTATCACAGACTCAGTGGCTCCAGGTCTTGTGTCTATTTTCCATGTTGCTCCCCACTGCAGGAGGGGAAAGGGGAGGAGGAGTTCATGCCTGGACAAGCCAGGATACATATTAGGCCTTTTTTTGGCTTTCCATGACAAGAATCCAGTGCCCAGGTTCTTCTCCTATTGAGTACTTCAAGCACTGTACTGTATTGTTCCGCAGCTGTAGTATGTAAATGTAGTATTCTTGTTCAGTACCCACCTTCTGATTTCACTCAAATCTCTTCTGAAGCAGAAGTATGTTCTCAGTTCTTTCCCAAAGTTAGCCTATATTGTTTGAAAATCTGACTTAGAACAAACAGTAGTTGATTGGAATATAATTTCCCCCCCTCATTTCATTATTTTGCGGCAGGAAAAAAAGACTATGATCATGATAAAAGTACACAGATCCATTTTAAGCTTGGTTGACAGACATAGGAAATTACAGTCTCACAGTATCACCAAGGTTGGAAGAGACCTCATAGATCATCAAGTCCAACCCGTTACCACAGAGCTCAAGGCTAGACCATGGCACCAAGTGCCACGTCCAATCCTGCCTTGAACAGCTCCAGGGACGGCGACTCCACCACCTCCCTGGGCAGCCCATTCCAGTGGCCAATGACTCTCTCAGTGAAGAACTTTCTCCTCACCTCGAGCCTAAACTTCCCCTGGCGCAGCCTGAGGCTGTGTCCTCTCGTTCTGGCGCTGGCCACCTGAGAGAAGAGAGCAACCTCCCCCTGGCCACAACCACCCCTCAGGTAGTTGTAGACAGCAATAAGGTCTCCCCTGAGCCTCCTCTTCTCCAGGCTAAACAATCCCAGCTCCCTCAGCCTCTCCTCGTAGGGCTGTGCTCGAGGCCTCTCACCAGCCTCGTTGCCCTTCTCTGGACACGCTCAAGCATCTCAATGTCCCTTCTAAACTGGGGGGCCCAGAACTGAACACAGTACTCAAGGTGTGGTCTAACCAGTGCAGAGTACAGGGGCAGAATGACCTCCCTGCTCCTGCTGGCCACACCATTCCTGATGCAGGCCAGGATGCCATTGGCTCTCTTGGCCACCTGGGCACACTGCTGGCTCATGTTCAGGCGGGTATCGATCAGCACCCCCAGATCCCTCTCTGTCTGGCTGCTCTCCAGCCACTCCAACCCCAGCCTGTATCTCTGCATGGGGTTGTTGTGGCCAAAGTGCAGCACCCTGCACTTGGAGCTATTGAATGCCATCCCCTTGGACTCTGCCCATCTGTCCAGGCGGTCAAGGTCCCGCTGCAGAGCCCTTCTGCCCTCCAACCCAGCCACATCTGCCCCCAGCTTGGTGTCATCTGCAAACTTGCTAATAATGTATATCGGTAAGTAGGTAGCCACCAACTTACTCACCAATGTTAGGTATGAACAAGTAAATGAAATAAAAATTCCCCTGAAGAATTAAAACACAAAAAAAAGTCTCAGTTTGACAGAGGAGATGAAACTGTAAGACAGTTAACACTGAACATAGTGATTTTCTACTGCATTTACCTCAGGCAATAGCACAGTGATATTTATACAAGATGGTAATTATATGAAAGATGTCAAATAAAAAAAACCAACATTCAAAATTCAAATTTATATAAGACTCTGTGAAAAGAAAGAGATATGTTAGTTCCCCTAACTTATATAAGCAGCTAACACAAATCCAAAGTCAGGTTTTGTTCAGGATGTCATGAATTGTAGGCATAACTGGTATATCTGTAGTAAAAGTGGAGAGTTCTTAGATGTAGCATTACTTTGATGTTTCTCATCATATGTCAAAAGTCAGTGCACACTAAGTCATATTAGGGAGATTTTCCACCCAGTTATTTAGTAGTCTTTGTAATTATTGAAGGGATGGCTGAAGAATGCCTGTTAATGCCTTATATGGTCTACATGGAAGATAGGTGAATCATAGAATCATAGAATCAACCAGGTTGGAAGAGACCTCCAAGATCATCCAGTCCAACCTGCCCTATCCAGCCAACTAGACCATGGCACTAAGTGCCTCAGCCAGTCTTTTTTTTGCACACTTCCTGCACTTTAGCATAAACCAAAACTGCAGCATTTCTTAAGCACTCCATCAAAAATGCTCATACTACAGAAGACAAGATTAATTTTTTCACTCCACAGATTCATCCCTATTGCACCATGCTGCTTTGGTGTAGACATACATGTTTACATTCCCTCAAAGTCCATTAGATTTCCAGGCATTGTTCATAGGGTGCTGGTAGTTTTGGATCTTTTATTTATTTTGGTTTTTAAAAGATTACATTTTCTTGTTAAGCTGCTAAATTGATGTCAGGTACAGTTGAATAAACAGGCTGCCTCAGTGACATCCAGGCACTGACGTATCAGAGCTGCCACCTGTTTGCATATCTGATGAGGGTTTTTCTTTCCAAGAGGGTCTTTACTGCAATTTGGATCATTGTCTAATAACATCTGACAACTGGAACATAACAGTATCTGAAAATATTCTGTGAATAAAACACAAGAGGTCATTCCTTAGATAGAAGGTTTTGTATTAGAAAGAATATTAGTAAGATCCAGGAGCATCATTAGTGGGATTATGTTGATATATTGGCAGCATAAATGTCATGAACTACAAAGCATTGGGAGAGATCACCAGTTCAGTTAAGATTATGATAGGAGAGAAAATGTGTGATATGTGTGACTGTACTGTAGAAGCAGAATGAAACATACTTGAGTTAAGTACAGCATCATCATCTTAGCAATAAATTGGGAGCTAGATCAGATGGGAGTGAGAAAAAGAACTAGCTGTAATAGTCATGGAACAACACTCCCTTGTGAAGCAGCAACCTCAAAAGGCAATTACAACTCTAGTATGTATCAGGTGAAATGACTTCAGTAGAAACAGTAGAAATGATGAAATGATAACAACAACAACAACAACAACAACAACAACAACAATAATAATAATAATAATAATAATAATAATAATGTCTCCATACAAGAAACTCTAACTCTGAAGTTTTAGTTTGTATGGAAATCTGTCAAACTGCTGAAAATATGACTCTATTTTAAGACATGCATATTTTGTAGGATTCTTTTTTTCTGAGAAGGTGATATTGCATCTTAGGAAGCTTCTCTGACACAAAAAAAATTGAGTCTGGTTGATTTCTATCCCTTGCTGCTCACAGGCTGAGATACCATAGTATCAGAAGAGATCACTACATTCAATATTCCTACATCCAACACCTTGCTTACAATTTTTTTTGCCATTATTAAATAGTGTCTCCTCCAAAGCCCATGCTGATTAAAAATGAACAAACGAAAAACCCAAACAAAAAACCCCAAACAAACCCACAAATGAAAATTCTCCAAAGAAACCCACAGGAATTCCTGTTGAGTGAGACTGGATACGAAGGAGGTAACATCTTACAATAGATTGAATGCACAAATGTAAACCTTCTACAGTGTTGAGACAGAAATATTAACATTTCAATTTAAATTAATATGAAGACAAGAGCACTGAGCTTAATTTGTTGTCATTATTTGTTTAGAGATTGGGGATGAAAGGTGTGGACAAATAGAAAGTTTTAAAATCATACATCATGTTGTTGGGTTGCAAGGGCTAGGGCTGGGCATTAAATGAGTGATAGATGCTCTCTACCAGCCCCTCTCCATCCTCAAAGGGAAGAGAAAGGGAATATGGGAGAAAGACTTAGGAATTAAAAAGAACACTAAAACTATCGAAAATGATAACAATAATATAGATTATATATAAGTATATACAAAACCAATGTTGAATCCACCACTTTGATGGCAGTTAGTCACTATCACCACTGATGCTGTGGCAGAAGTCTCAGGCTGGACTCAGTGGCAGATGGGAACTGGATTCAGAAGCTGCATTCTGGAAATAGATTCAGGAACTCATGAATTGGAATTGAAGGCAAAATAGAGAGAGTCTTCTTTGAATGCCAGCCATTGAAGAAGAAAACCTGACCCTTGCAGTCCCTCAGATTTTGTCCACACTTGTGGAATGGAATATTTACTTGGTCAATTCATGGTCACCTGAACTGTTCACTCCTCCTTGCAGGTGCAGCCTTTTCTTCTGCACCTACATGTAGTATTCAAGATTTATCAGTGATCTTGGTCTGTACATGGATCTTTAGTCCTAACCAGAAATATTGAGCATTACCACTGCTAGAAGCAGATACTGTCTGTGAGGATGTCCTTTTACATGCAGTTACACAGAAGACCTGAAGCCAAAAAGTAAAATCACTGAACAGAATTTTTCTATTCTTAACTCAAATTGAGACCTTGAGAAAGTGAAAACTTTTTTCTTTGATTCCTTTTGAAGAAGTAGATATGCCAGTGGAATTTCTTCATAATGGTAAAATAACTGTAAGGTTTAGAGGGGTAGGGGGAAGGTGAAAAGGTGATTGAGAGCCCCTCCTGGGGACTCAGGTTTCTGGGAGGGCTGTTGTGTTTCTGTATTACCTTTTACCTTGTATGTTTCTGTCTCTAACTGTATCTACTGTAAATATCTGCTTGTATATTGTGCTAGCTGTAAATATAAGCTTCATTCATACTTCCAGAGCTGGCTGAATCTAGTCTGGGTGATTTCTAAAGTGTGGAGGGGTGGGGAACACCCAAACTGTCACAGGTTAGTAGATACTGTGGTGCCTGAGATGAGTCATTTGCTATGGAGGTCTTGGAAGTAAGGCTACTGACCAGGGTGAGGATGGATCCCTCCCCCGGTAGAAAAAATTCTCTACAACATGGAATCTTTTTTTGGAAAGTCAGGGAAAAATGAAACTGTATTTCTTATAGTCAAATGTAACAGTTTAAGGAGAATAAACCACTAGAAAAATATAATAACCTTAGCAAAGATGGGGAAGGGGTCAAGCAGTGGAGCAAAGCAGCAAAAGCAGCAGCAGCTTAAAGAGAGGCTGGGGAAGACAGCAGTGGGCGCAGCTGAGGCGGCAGAAGCAGCAAGGGGAGGGGGCAAGCTGTGCTTCTAGACATAAAGCTCTTGATGCTCCAATGAAATCATAACATATCCATTGTTGCCATTGTATGGCCTATCCCTAGAATGTTCACCTCTCCACTCCGAGCTTCTACTTCTAAGTTTCTCTGCTCTGAATATTTTTTGTGTCTGAGCTAGAAATCTGGCTCAAACAGCCACAGCTACTTACTAACACACATAGGTAGTCTAAACTGTCCCTGTATCACAACTCAAAATGCTATGAGATGGAAACTCTCACCTTGCCTTGCAGAAACTTCAGTGCTCCCTGCTCACTCATTGTGTCATGCCTCACAAGGCAGAGGAAGTTGTGTCTCCTTGGCAAAGAAAAGCCTTGAGGCCAGCATGAATTTTCAGTGTCTTAGAGAAACCTTTGGAATCATCTTGCCAAAACATTTTTATCTTGGTAGGTTTTTTTATTGTTGTTGCTGAGGTTTTTCTTTTTCTTTTTCCCTTTTTTCCCCCCTCTTTTTATTTTCCCTTTTGTTTATGTTTTTCTCTTTTTCTTTCCCCCTTTCTTTTCATATTTCTTTTTTTCTTTTTCCTTTTCTTTTTATTTTTCCTTTTCTTTTTCTTTTTCTTTTTTTTTTTTTTTTTTTTTGTTTTGTTTTTTTTTTTTTTTTTTTTTTTTTTTTTTTTTTTTTTTTTCCTTTTTTTTTTTTT
>WAAF01006671.1:0-25379 GCA_013400475.1 Tricholaema leucomelas
CTGGACACAGCACTCAAGGTGTGGCTTGAGCTGTGCCGAGCACAGGGTCAGATGAACCTCCCTTGTCCTGCTGGCCACACTGCTCCTGAGCCAGCCCAGGATGCCATTGGCTCTCTTATCCTCCCAGAAATCCCATCAAGGTAAATATATTCTCCTGATAAAGCAGTCATTCCTGCCATATTTGCCAGAGGTAGCCTTTTCTTCTTCCCTCATCTATAAATAACTGCTTTACTTTGCTGTTATTACTGAAATTATTGCTTTGCTTTGCTTGAACAGGGGATATGATTACCATAATATGGTTACTGTTGTTATAAGCAAGACAATAGCATTAAGGCAATCGCAAAAATAAAAGAATCAAGTGCTGAAAATGCCAGAGCAAAGGCTGAAAGCTTTAACTGTGGCTCAGGTACCTATTTGTATTCCCCAAGGAACCGAAACGTAGGTTAAACCAACATGGAATATTTTATCTATCGCAGAGCATATGTACATACGGAGAATACCTTCTCTTCAGTATAGAGTCATAGTAGTAGTCAGGGTTGGAAGGGACCATAAGGATCAGCCACTTCCAGCCTCCCTGACATGGGCAAGGACACCCTACCCTAGATCAGCCTGGCCACAGCCTCATCCAGCCTGGCCTGAAACACCTCCAGCCATGGGGCCTCAACCACCTCCCTGGGCAACCCCTGCCAGGCTCTCACCACTCTCATGCTCAACAACTTCCTCCTCATGTCCAGCCTGAATCTCTCCACCTCCAGCTTTTCTCCATCCCTCCCAGTCCTGTCACTCCCTGATATCCTGAAAAGTCCCTCCTCAGCTTTTTTGTAGCTCCCTTCAGATCCTGGAAGGCCACAAGAAGGTCCCCTGGGAGCCTCCTCTTCTCCAGCCTGCACAGCCCCAACTCTTTCAGTCTGTGCTCACAGCAGAGCTGCTCCAGCCCTCTGATCAACCCAGTGGCCCTTCTCTGGATGTGCTCCAGCATGTCCACATCCTTCTTGCAATGGGTGCTCCAGAACTCCAAAACAGTGTGCTTGCTTTATAGATCTGTGTGATCTGCAAAGGATGCCCATGTGTAAGAAAAGCTGGGGATGGGCACAATAGGAAAGGAATAGCTGAACTAAAATTTTAGAACATAAACTTCACATGTTTGGAGCTTCTGATGAGTTAAAAAAAAATTACACAGAAGAAAAACCTGGGCCAGATTAAAAAGTAGGAAAATGGGAAGGAACTAAATGAGAAAACAAAGAGTAAATGAGAGTAGCATTAAATAAATAAATAATATTACATTTAAGAAAGCAGGAAATGATATATAAGGAATGTAACAAGAAGACCTGCAGTAAAATGATAGAATCAACCAGGTTGGAAGAGCCCTCCAAGCTCATCCAGTCCAACCTAGCACCCAGCCCTATCCAGTCAACCAGACCATGGCACTAAGTGCCCCAGCCAGGCTTTTCTTGACATTAACAGTTCTAAAGGTATCATCTCATCATAAACTCCTACTCAGAGATAAATGTCCTGCTACCACCTAATATATGTTAGTTTCTTAGTAGCTCCAGCAGTTTCAGCTGTTTGCAGCTGCACCACAGGGTAGATGTAGTATTTTCTCTTTATAGATTGGTCTGTGTTTCATTAGCCCCTCCTCTCCACCTGGAAGGGTGTTTCTCTAGTATATGTAACCATGCCAAAAGCAGTCATAGAATCACAGAATCAAGCAGGTTGGAAGAGAGCTCCAAGCTCATCCAGCCCAACCTAGCACCCAGCCCTGGCCAATCAACCAGACCATGGCACTAAGTGCCTCATCCAGGCTTTGCATCAACACCTCCAGGGACAGCAACTCCACCACCTCCCTGGGCAGCCCATTCCAATGCCAATCACTCTCTCTGCCAACAACTTCCTCCTAACATCCAGCCTGTACCTCCTCCACCACAACTTGAGACTGTGTCCCCTTGTTCTGTTGCTGGTTGCCTGAGGGAAGAGCCCAACCCCACCTGGCTACAGCCTCCCTCCGGGTAGTTGTAGACAGCAGTGAGGACACCCCTGAGCCTCCTCTTCTGCAGGCTGCACACCCCCAGCTCCCTCAGCCTCTCCTCACAGGGCTGTGCTCCAGGCCCCTCACCACCTTCATCATCCTTCTTTGGACATGTTCCAGCACCTCAACATCTCTCTTGAATTGAGGAGCCCAGAACTGGACACAGGTCTCAAAATGTGGCCTGATAAGGTTTATTAAATCTGCAAATGAGATAAAGCTGGAAGAGGGCTCAAATATATTTGAAATATTGAAAATAAACTTGAGGAGCTGAGGATATGCTACAATAAAGTAGGATTCTGCTGAGCAGGGAGAAACACATGGTGCTAGCTGTAGGCAGGAGAAATTCCACTTCTTGCAGAAAACACCAACAGCTGCACAGATACAGACCTGCAAAAAAAGGGATCTGAAGGTTGTTTCAGAACAGTAATCATGGTATGTTCCCTGTACATCCAGCTGTAGATTATAAGCAGAAATACAGCATCTGATTCATGCTAAGTGATTCTGCTGCTCAGCTTGGCACCAGTAAAGCAGCATCTAGAGCGCTATATACAGATTCTGGCACTGATTTTCAAGGAGGAGCTAGACCAGAGTAAAGATAACCTGCAACAGAAAAATGAGAGTGAATAAAAGGCTGGAAAACCCTCAGGGCACTTGGGAGGGAGAGAAAGAAAACCCAATGAAAAAGAGTATAACTGTTTTATGTGATAAACAGGGAGACAAGTGACATTTTGTAGCTTTAACAGGGAAGAGTTCAGCTTTTTCTTTTAGTTTTTAGTTTGTGAGGGTTTTATCCCCTGTCTAGAGATTTTCTTACATGATTGGAACAGTTTAGAAAGAAGCTAGCAGGATGTATGTTACAGTAAACAATCCATTATGGGCCATGGGATGGACTAAATGACCTCTTGAGGCTTCTCTTCCAGTCCTATAATGACTGCTGCAATGGTGTGACCATGAAATGCAGATAATTCCAAACTCATAGAATCATGGAATCACAGAATCGACCAGGTTGAAAGAATAGAATAGAATAGAATAGAATAGAATAGAATCAACCAGGTTGGAAGAGACCTCCAAGAACATCCAGTCCAACCTAGCACCCAGCCCTGGCCAATCAGCCAGACCATGGCACTAAGTGCCCCAGCCAGGCTTTGCTTCAACACCCCCAGGGATGGTGACTCCACCACCTCCCTGGGCAGCCCATTCCAATGCCAATCACTCTCTCTGCCAACAACTTCCTCCTCACATCCAGCCTAGACCTGCCCTGGCACAGCTTGAGACTGTGTCCCCTTCTTCTGTTGTTAATTGCCTGACAGAAGAGCTCAACCCCACCTGGCTACAGCCTCCCTTCAGGTAGTTGTAGACAGCAGTGAGGTCACCCCTGAGCCTCCTCTGCTGCAGGCTGCACACCCCCAGCTCCCTCAGCCTCTCCTCACAGGGCTGTGCTCCAGGCCCCTCACCAGCTTCGTCATGCTTCTCTGGACACCTTCCAGTATCTCAGCATCTCTCTTGACTTGAGGAGCCCAGAACTGGACACAGGATTCAAGGTGTGGCCTGACCAGTGCTGAGTTCAGGGGCAGAATATCCTGCCTTATCCTACTGGCCACACTGTTCCTGATCCAGCCCAGGATGGCATTGGCACTCCAGGCCACCTGGGCACACTGCTGCCTCATCTTCAGCTACTATTTACCAGCACCTCCAGGTCCCTCTCTGCTTGGCTGCTCTCCAGCCACTCTGCCCCCAGCCTGTAGCACTGCATGGGGCTGTTGTTCCATACTAAATGGCTGGTTTTAACACTTGAGATCTTCTAAGCAATTCTAAAAAGGACCCCCAAAAAAAAAAGAAGAATGAGAAAAACTATTCCAGGAGAGGTCTGGTTCAACACTGTCTGGATTTTCCCAGGCTGCTGCCTTGTCTGCTGCTAATGCCTGCTGTAGACTTTAAAAATATTTCACCAGGTGGTGCTGTTAGATACAACCTTCCAAGTGCTACCCTACCACCTGAGTACCTGCAAGTCTGGAGAACACATCTCTGCACTCTGCAGAGTGTGTCTAGACCCAGAGTTGCTCTTAGCCTTTGGTATGACTGTAAGAGTTGTGGAAAGAGAAATTATCTAGAAGGCTGCTTGGCAGACTTAATTCCAGACTGTAGAAATGATGTGTGCTGTATGTGTGTGTGTGTGCACTGCATACCTCTGTTTTACTGATTTCTCCTTCCTTCAAAGTCCTCAGTGTGACTTAAGAGAAGGATCACACGGCCTCAGAGATTGGCTGCACAGATAGATGGACAGCAGATAGATGGACAGCAGATACAGGCACAGCAGATAGATGGACAGCAGATAGATGGACAGCAGATACAGGGACAGCAGATACAGGCACAGCAGATAGATGGACAGCAGATAGATGGACAGCAGATACAGGGACAGCAGATACAGGGACAGCAGATAGATGGACAGCAGATACAGGCACAGCAGATACAGGGACAGCAGATAGATGGACAGCAGATACAGGCACAGCAGATACAGGGACAGCAGATAGATGGACAGCAGATACAGGGACAGCAGATACAGGCACAGCAGATAGATGGACAGCAGATAGATGGACAGCAGATACAGGGACAGCAGATACAGGGACAGCAGATAGATGGACAGCAGATACAGGCACAGCAGATACAGGGACAGCAGATAGATGGACAGCAGATACAGGGACAGCAGATACAGGGACAGCAGATACAGGGACAGCAGATACAGGCACAGCAGATACAGGGACAGCAGATAGATGCACAGCAGATAGATGGACAGCAGATAGATGGACAGCAAATACAGGCACAGCAGATGGACAGCAGATACATGGACAGCAGATAGGTGGACAGCAGATATAGGCACAGCAGATACAGGCACAGCAGATAGATGGACAGCAGATAGATGGACAGCAGATAGATGGACAGCAGATAGGTGGACAGCAGATAGATGGACAGCAGATAGATGGACAGCAGATACAGGCACAGCAGATACAGGCACAGCAGATAGATGGACAGCAGATAGATGGACAGCAGATAAATGGACAGCAGGTACAGGGACAGATACATACACATGGAATACATTAAAACATGCTCTATGAATGGATTATGGAAAGTACAACTAAGATGCATTCATTTGGGGACTATTTTTTCTTGTGTAACATTGAGCAATCAGTCACTGGTGGTGGCTCTCAGGGATCACTGCTGGGCCTTATCCTGTTTATTGATGATCTGGATGAGAAGATTGAGTCCAACATCAGTAAGTTTGCAGATGACACTAAGCTAGGAGCAGGTGGGTATCGGAGGGATGGTAGGAGAGCCCTGCAGAGGGACCTGGCCAGGCTGGATGGGTGGGCAGAGGCCAAGGGGATGAGACTGAACAAGGCCAAGTGCAGGGTTCTGCACTTTGGCCACAACAACCCCAAGCAGCACTACAGGCTGGGGACAGAGTGGCTGAGAGCAGGCAGGCAGAGAGGGAGCTGGGGGTGTGCAGCCTGCAGCAGAGGAGGCTCAGGGCAGAGCTCATTGCTGTCTACAACTACCTGTAGGGAAGTGGTAGACAGGTGGGGTTGGTCTCTTCCCTCAGGCACCCAGCAATAGAACAAGGGGACACAGTCTCAAGTTGTGCCAGGGGAGGTCTAGGCTGGATGTGAGGAGGAAGTTGTTGGCAGAGAGTGATTGGCACTGGAATGGGCTGCCCAGGGAGGTGGTGGAGTCACCATCCCTGGAGGTGTTCAAGCAAAGCCTGGCTGAGGCACTTAGTGATTGGTTTGACTGGATGATCTTGGAGGTCTCTTCCAACCTGCTTGATTCTATGATTCTATGATTAAAATATTCCAATTAGCCTCAAACAAGCACAAAGGGTACTGCTTGTAATGACTAAAGGAGCTGGGGGTCTTGGTTGATGAAAAGCTCAACATGAGCCTGAAGTGTGCGTGTGCAGCCCAGACAGGAGCCGTGACCTGGGCTGCATCAAGAGAAGTGTAGCCAGCAGGGCAAGGAAGGGATTCTCCCTTTTTCCTGTACTCTCCTGAGATCCCTTCTGGAGTGCTGTGTACAGTTCTGAAGCCCCCAACACAAGAAGGTCACGAGTCCAGTCCAGAGGAGGCGACAAAGCTGCTCAGAGGGCTGCAGCAGCTCTGCTGTGAGGACAGGCTACAAGAGTTGAGGCTCTAGTATCTGAAGGGGGCCTACAGGAATGCCGAGTAGGGACTATTGACAAGGTCTGGTAATGTCAGGACGAGGGGGAATGGGTTTAAGCTGGCAGAGGGGAGATTTAGACTGGATGTTAGGAAGAAGTTCTATCCAGTGAGGGTGGTGAGACACTGGCACCAGTTGCCCAGGGACATTGTGGATGCTTCCTCCCTGGAGTTGTTCAAGGCCAGGTTGGATGAAGCCTTGAGCAACCTGCTCTAGTGGGAGGTGTCCCTGCCTATGGCAGGGGGTTGGAACTAGATGATGAGGTCACTTCCCACCTAAACCATTCTATGCTTCTATGATTCCATGCCTACCATTTGGACTTTGTACTGCCAATCACAACCGCTGCAGTCTGAAGGTCTAGTTAATTTCTCACCTCTCTTGCATTCCACTTCCATATCCCATTGTCTTATCAAACTGACTTCAAGAATACTATATGAGTTGGTATGAAACAGCCAAAGTTGGCACAGCTGTTGTCTGCTGGTATCCCCTTCCCACAGAGCCTGGCGTTGTATCACAATAGGTGTGCAGGATTTTCCCTTGCTAAATCTATGATGGCTTTTCTCTGTCACCTTCTTGTCATAGATATGCCTTGATAGGGCTACCAGGAGAGTTTGCTGCGTAATGGTGCCATGGTCTAGCCTTGAGCTCTGTGGTAAAAGGTTGGACTTGATGATCTGTGAGGTCCCTTCCAACCCTGATGATACTGTGAGACTGTGATACTGTAGTATTCTGGGGACAGAAGTTAAGCTGACAGGTCTGTTGCTACTAGGGTTTGCCTTCTTGGTCCTGCCAAAGATGAGTGTCTTTTTTTGCCCTTTAGGAACTTCCCTTTGTTATGGAGGCAGGAATTAATTTGGCCGAGTCAGGAATTTATAAAAATAGAGTTATTTTATTTTCTCAACAACCCACCCCCAAAAACTACATACAGAAGATAATTAAGATTTAATCAGCAGGTTCTTTCTTAGTTGGTTGAGAATATCTACACAATAGGGTGCCACAGGTAAACTTGACTAATTTGCAGTCAGGGGTTGGAAAAGGCTTAGCTGTTAAATGCAGCGTTCCCCAGTATCAAATCAGGCTGAGCCGTAGGCTACTCAGGACAGCTGGCTTGGAAAGAAGGACCATTCACAGGGCTGTGCCGCGGTCCTTTCCCAAACCTTCAGGGTCGTTAGGAAGTGATAAGCAGCACAATAGGACGCTTAAGGTGAAGTCCTTCAGGGCTTGTCTTCGGAGCCAGAAGAGGCTCCGTGTGTAGGAGCTATCCAGATGGGGGGAGAACTCCTCCAAGCAGGCATCCCAAGGCAGGAACACGATCCAAAGTGGGGACAAACTCCACGGCAGGGGCACTCCAAGGCAGGAACACCCCAAGGCGGGAACCCCTCGATATTTATACCTTTCTCAGATAAAGAGCTGAGTTACCACTGCCTAGGCGCGAACAGCTCACAGCCAATCCTCAGCCGAGTGCAGCGCGGGCCCGGCACGGGGCAGCCCTCGTGCCAGAACACTCCTCGTGCTGGAAGGGTCCCCCTGCCCCCCCCTCCCCCCCTTTCACGCCTGCAGGGTTGGGGGGGGGGGAAACAGGTCTGTTCAAGCCTTTTTCCTCTCCCATTCAAACCACAGAGGGAGAGGAAATTTCTGGGGTACACAGGACCTCCAGGACACCCTTAGTGTCCATAATCTTCCAGGAACGATAAAGCACATCTACTGCCTTGGATCTGTGTGTGTCAGAATGACTTGAATGCTTCCTGATTGTCTTCCTGTGCAAAGAGTAATGCTGTATTTCCTTTGAGACTCTGCCTGTAGGCTCGAGGACCTGGGAAGCCAGATGGCAGACCTTGCCAGTGGAAACTGAAACAGTCAAAAGGCATTGGGTACTTTGGTCCTTTGAACAGTCTTTCATACTGATGTACCTGAAGTTCTTCTCATTCTTTCCATCACTTACTAATCTGAAGTACAGGCAAGCTCTGGCTTTCCTAACTCAAACACTGCATGTTTAAGTAGTAACTCCTGTTCCTCCTGAGTGGGTTGCACATATCTCTGCTTGCCATGGGATTTCTTTGGATACTGAGTTCAGTCAGGAGGTCCTCGTTCAATGTGATGATTTGGGTGTTACCTGCCCTCCCCCCCCCTTATAAAATCACCAGGACTAGACTCAGCCAAGCTGGAAGTTAAAGAATGAAGCTTTATATTTACAGCTTAGCACAATAGACAAGCAGATATACACAAATATTTACAGTTATATACAAGTTAAAAGTGATACAGAAACACAACAGCCCTCCCAGAAAGTAGAGCCCCCAGGAGGGGCTCCCAACCACCCTTCCACCTTCTTTCCACCCCTCTGCCTTATCCCAGACTTTGCCTTATGTTCAAGGTGAGTTTGGAGGATCAGACAGGGGGGTTAGAAAGCAGAAGGATTAGTTACACAGACAGCAGGTTAGGGAGAAAAGTGCAGGAACCCAGAGGCACACAGCAACTGTGTCACCTATGTTTGTGTTCTTGTGTTTATACATCTCAGCAAGCCTATGAGTGCAGCAGACATCACCACTGGTTCCTTTTCACAGCCTATCATCTAATTTCTCTCACTAAAATATTCCAGTTAGCCTCAAATTAGCAAAAGGAGGATACCCTTGAAGGTCTACCAGCTCTTCTTGGTTCCTTTGCCCTTTACAGCAGTTTTCCATGGGATTTTGCCAAACAGATCCCTGAACAGGCTGAAGTCTTCCTTATGGAGGTCCACAGTTAGGATATTTGTATTGCTTTTTCCTCAGGATTTTGAATGTCAAAATCTTATGACTGATGCAGATAAAGCTGACCTAAGCCTTCAGTCCACTGGCAAACTCTGTCTTACTTGTGAGCAACAAGTTATGTAGAGCATCTTCCCTCATTGGTTCATTGATCACCTGGGTTAGATCTCCATTCTAACCTCTGTCTAAGATAGAGATAATTGTTTTTCTTTTCCTTCATTTCTGTTTAAAAAACATATTGACCTTTAAATGACAGAAAACAAACAGTCAGCTCAATAAATATTCAATCTGTTTCTCTGTTGAAGATGAAATAAAGAAGATCATAGGATAACAGGGCAATTCATACTGGGGGGGGATCTCAAATGGTCATCTCCTGCCATAAGAAGAAGGTGCCAAACACAAAAATCAGGTCAGACCATGTTGCTGGGCTTGAAAAACTCCAAGGATGGTGCATACACACAACTCCTTTAGGCAATCAGATCCACTGCTTGACTGTATTCATAGTGAAAGGTTTTCTCTTACAACAGGGAGTGGCAGGACTGGGGGGAGTGGAGCAAAGCTGGAGGTGGGGAGATTCAGAGCGGGGTGAGGTGGAAGTTCTTCAGCATGAGATTGGTGAGAGGCTGGCAGGGGTTGCCCAGGGAGGTGGTTGAGGCCCCATGGCTGGAGGTGATTCAGGCCAGGCTGGCTGAGGCTGTGTGCAGCCTGCTCTAGGGTAGGGTGTCCCTGGGCATGGCAGGGGGTTGGAACTATTTGTTCTCAAGTGTTATTAGAAGTCATTCAGCCTAGCAAGGCCAGTGTCATCGTTTCTGAGAGCAGGAAACTATGCACATAAGTCAGTAACTGGAGGAATAATTCCTATCAGTATGATCCAGTAAACAACTCAATGTCACTGATCACAGAATAATAATCATAAAATGCTTGGAGTTGGAAGGAACATTTAGAGGTCATCTAGTCCAAACATCCTAGCAACCTACATAAGAAGCCTGGTTTCAAAATTCAAAGGAGATCACGAGAAACAAATGCTGCTGAAACTCAATTTGTGGATGTCCAAATGCAGATGGACTCATGCAAGTCTTGACCTTGCCACCTCGAATTCCTGGAGGGCAAACTTTGGTCTGTTCAGAAGACTGATTGGCAAAGTTCCTTGGGTGGCCATGCTGAAGGAGTCCAGGAAGGCTGAAGATATTTCAAGAGGGAAGGCTTAAAGGCAGAGGAGCAGACTGTGGCTCAGGGAAGGCTCCAGCCTGGCTGAATAGAGACCTTTGGTTGGACCTCAAGAACAAAAAGAGAGTCTGTGGCCTTAGGAAGAGAGGAAAGGCCTCTCATGAGGACTGTAAAGATGTAGTGAAACTATGTGGGAAGAAAATTAGGAGAGCTGAGGCACAGGTAGAGCTTAACCTAGCTGCAGCTGTTAAAGGTAGTAAAAAATGTTTCTATACATTCATTAACAGCAAGAGAAGGGCCGGGGAACTTCTCCATCCTTTCTTGGATGCAGAGGGAAACAGTGACTAAGGATGAGGAGAAGGCTGAGGTGCTTAATGCCTTCTTTGCCTTGGTCTTTAGCACTGGATCCAGCATTTCTCTGGACACGCAGCCTCAGGAACTAGGAATCAGGGAGGAGAAACAGAAAGAGACCATCGCAGTAAATGAGGCAGTGGTCTGTGATCTGCTGCACCACTTAGACCCACACAAGTGTAGGGGTCGGTTGGGCTGCACCCAAGGGTGCTGCAGGAGCTGGCAGATGTGCTCAGCAAGCCACTCTCCACTATTTACCTGAAGTCCTGGCTAACTGGGGAGTGCCAATGGACTGGAGGGTAGCAAGTGTGACACCTACCTACAGGAAAGGAAGAAAGGAGGATGTGGGCAACTATGGAGCTGTCAGTCTGACCTCGTTCCCAGGGAAGGTCATGGAGCAGGGCATCTCAAGCACCGTNGAGAAGGGCCGGGGAACTTCTCCATCCTTTCTTGGATGCAGAGGGAAACAGTGACTAAGGATGAGGAGAAGGCTGAGGTGCTTAATGCCTTCTTTGCCTTGGTCTTTAGCACTGGATCCAGCATTTCTCTGGACACGCAGCCTCAGGAACTAGGAATCAGGGAGGAGAAACAGAAAGAGACCATCGCAGTAAATGAGGCAGTGGTCTGTGATCTGCTGCACCACTTAGACCCACACAAGTGTAGGGGTCGGTTGGGCTGCACCCAAGGGTGCTGCAGGAGCTGGCAGATGTGCTCAGCAAGCCACTCTCCACTATTTACCTGAAGTCCTGGCTAACTGGGGAGTGCCAATGGACTGGAGGGTAGCAAGTGTGACACCTACCTACAGGAAAGGAAGAAAGGAGGATGTGGGCAACTATGGAGCTGTCAGTCTGACCTCGTTCCCAGGGAAGGTCATGGAGCAGGGCATCTCAAGCACCGTTACACACCATATAGAGAACAGGCAGGGGATCAGGCCCAGTCAGCATGGGTTTATGGGGGACAGGTCCTGTGTGAACAAGCTGATCTCTTTCTGTGACAAGATGACCTGGATGCTGGATGAGGGGAGGGATGTGGATATTGTCTACCAAGACCTCCAAAAAGCCTTTGACGCTGTTCCCCACAGAATTCCATTGGATTCTGTTTGACTGCTCAGGGCTTGGATGAGCACAGCTCCGTTGGATAAGTCACTGGCTGGACAAAAGGGCCCAGAGGGCAGTGGTCAGTTTTTATGTTCCCAATTTTCCCAGTTCTGATTGTTTAAACTGTTTGATTCCATGTTCATAAATACCCTTGGTGCAATTGCTCCCTGTCCACTGACAATCTAAAGAACCTCAGGGAAGTGACCACATTTTAAAAGTATTATTAATAAAAACTAACATTAATACATCAATTAATATTCATAATTCATGATGGATTATTCATGTCTTTAAAATATTATTACTATAACTAATATTAATACATAAATTAATATTCATAATTCATAATGGATTCTTCATTTCTACAGAGAGCACAATGTGGCAGGGCAGAGCAGAGAGCACCTTGGCTTCAACCTGCCCCTGTGTATATTAATTGCCTGAATGTGATTGCTCATTTGGCCACAGAGACTCACCAGTCAGAGTGGCACTTTGCCAAAACTGATGATATTTGGTGAAGCCAGAAGCTGGCTCTAGCCTTATTTGGGAAAACACAGTGTGCACCTTGTTTACCACCAAAGCAGACTGGGTCTCTCCAAGCCTTCTGTCTCCTCTGCCTGCTTCTACCCCCTTCAGCAGAGGGGGAAGGGGATGATGGGACCATGCCTGGGCAAGCCAGGACATAGAATCATACAATCATAGAACCATAGAATCAAGCAGGTTGGAAGAGACTTCCAAGATCATCCAGTTCAACCTAGCACTCAGCCCTGGCCAAGCAACCAGACCATGGCACTAAGTGCCTCATCCAGGCTTTGCTTCAACACCTCCAGGGACGGTGACTCCACCACCTCCCTGGGCAGCCCATTCCAATGCCAATCACTCTCTCTGCCAACAACTTCCTCCTAACATCCAGCCTAGACCTCCCTTGGCACACCTTGAGACTGTGTCCCCTTGTTCTGTTGCTGGTTGCCTGGCAGAAGAGCCCAACCCCTACCTGACTACAGCCTCCCTTCAGGTAGTTGTAGACAGCAATGAGGTCTGCCCTGAGCCTCCTCTTCTTCAGGCTGCACACCCCCAGCTCCCTCAGCCTCTCCTCCCAGGGCTTGTGTTAGGCCTGTATTGGCCTTCCATGACATGATTACAACCTGATGAAAAATATGTTAGAAAAAGCTAGCAAACCTAAAAAACAACTGCAAGCTCTCCAAGTGATTGTGTATGCTTCTTCTTGCCATGGTTTCACCTATTTGGTGAAGGTGCTCCTCTCCTTCCTAGCTTTCCTCAGAAAGGAAATCACACCTTGAGCTGCATCAAAGGAAGCATAGCCAGTAGGTTCAGGGAGGTGAATTTTCCCTTCAACACTCCACCTGAAGTACTGTGTTCAGCTCTAGAGCCTCCAGAGCAAGAAAGATGTAGACCTGCTGAAGCACATTTCGAGGAGGACCATGAAAATGATCAGGATGCTGCAGCACCTCTCAGAGGAGGAAAGGCTGAAGGAGATGAGGTTGTTTCTTCTTGTTTATTCTGGAAAAGAGAGAGCCCCAGGGTGACCTTATAGTGACTTTGTAGTACTTAAAATGGGCTTAGAAGAAAGGTGGGAAGGGACTCTTTATCAGGGAATGTGGTGATGGGATGAGAAAGTAAGGAATGGATTCTTTACTGTGAGGGTGGTGAGACATTGAAACAGGTTGCCTGGAGACATTGTGGATTCCCTCTCCCTGAAAGTGTTCAAGGAAGGCTGGATCAGATGGGGCTTGGAACTTGATTTTTAAGATCCTTTCCAACCCAAATGTATTCTGTGATTCATTTGTTTCTCTAGTCTAGGAAGCCCCATCTCTTTCAACCTTTCCAGATCATACAGTCACACTGCAGTCTAATTTCTTTTCATTTCTAGTATCTAAGTTTCCATTCATTTCTTTACATCTTTTATTGAAAAGCTTTCTTAACAGGATACAGTCTCAACTTACTTTGTAATCCATAGTAGTTATTGAATATGCCAGCCTGAACTCACTTGGTAATAAAGAGCAGTTATTTAATATGCCTGTTGATACTTTCCAGGGTGATGTTTTTTCTCTTCTCACAGTATCCTGACATTGTTGTATCACAGTCAGGTCATCATAGAATCAGAGAATCAGTCAGGGTTGGAAGGGACCACAAGGATCATCTAGTTCCAAGTCCCCTGGCACGGCCAGGAACACCCTAGCCTAGATCAGGCTGGCCAGAGCCTCATCCAGCCTGGCCTTAAATACCTCCAGGTGTGGAGCCTCAACCACCTCCCTGGGCAACCCATTCCAGGCTCCCACTACTCTCATGCTCAACAACTTCCTCCTCACCTCCTGCTTTGCTCCGTTCCCCCTAGTCCTGTCAGTCACTCCCTGATAGCCTAAGAAGTCCCTTCCCAGCTTTTTTGTAGGTCCCCTTCAGATACTGGAAGGCCACCAGAAGGTCACCTTGCAGCCTCCTCTGCTCCAGCCTGCACAGCCCCAGCTCTTTCAGTCTGTGCTCACAGCAGAGCTGCTGCAGCCCTCTGAGCTTCCCCTGCAGCCCAGGCTCTGGTTGGCCCTCTGGGCTGCAAGTGCACACTGCTGGCTCATGTTGAGCTTCTTGTCCAGCAGCACCCTCAAGTCCCTCTCCTCAGGGCTGCTCTCCAGCCTGGCACTGCCCAGCCTGTGTTTGTGACCCATCCTCTGTAGTATCTTAAATACCCTCTGCATAACTTCCAGAAAGCCACTTCCACCAGTGCCATCCAATCTTCACACTGCCTTTTATTCCCATATGGAATTAGTTTTGACAGTTTTCTGCTGGATTTAATTTCTTCCATGCCTTTCCCTAAGTGATTTTGTAATATTTCCCCTTTTGAAAGCTTCACTGAAGTCCAAGTAAGTAAAATGTGTAGCTTTTCTTCTATCCAAATAGAGGACAAAGTAGTGGACTTTTGCAGAGGAGATTCTGATTAGGTATTCAGGGAAGATTTCAAGTGCTAAGAACAGCAGAAGAGTGGGATAGAGTGGGTGTTAAATCTTCACCGCTAAAGGTCTTTCAGACCAGAATCGGCAGGCATCTGTCAAGAGTGACATAAGTATGAGTACAACAGTGCTTTATTCCAGTAATGGAATAGATGAAGCTCCTTCCAATGAGTCTCTGCACAGAGGAAACTGAGAGTTAGTCTCAACTGCACGAGGCTGCAGAGTGAGTTTACCACAAAGCAGGCGGAGGAAGTCACGACTGAAGAACGACAGCTACGTTTTCATCACGTTTGTCTGCTCAGGCCTTCAGAATTCATTCCTGACAACTTCCAGGAAATATTTCCAAGAAATTATTCATAGCTTGCAAACCTATCCCAAACACCATTAGAATCAGAGAATCAGTCAGGGTGGGAAGGGACCACAAGGAGCAGCCAGTTCCAAATCCAGTGCCATGCCCAGGGACACCCTACCCTAGAGCAGGCTGCACACAGCCTCATCCAGCCTGACCTGAAACACCTCCAGCCGTGGGGCCTCAACCACCTCCCTGGGCAACCCCTGCCAGGCTTTCACCACTCTCATGCTCAACAACTTCCTCCTCACCTCCAGTCTGAATCTCCCCACCTCCAGCTTTGCTCCATAAAATCCATAGAATCATAGAATCAGTCAGGGTTGGAAGAGACCACAAGGATCATCTAATTCCAACCCCCTTGCCATGGGCAGGGACACCCTACCCTAGATCAGGCTGGCCAGAAGGATTCCCACAAGGGATCAAGAATTCAATCTGTATTTCACAATCACCCATTTCTCCTGTTGTGCTAGTTTGAGCCTAGCTGGGATGTTTTGGTGAGAAGAACTAGATGATAGGCTGAGAAATGAAAACAATGGTGTCTACTTCCCTCACAGTCTTGCTGGGATGGGTAGCAAGGAAAGGCAAAACAAAAGATGAGGTCACTTCTGCTCTGCACTTCGTGCTGGGCTGTCCTCTTCTCTTTGCCTGCTGGGGAGAAGCTGAGGCTGCTGGCTGGACTCCATCTTGCTTTCTAACTTCTTCCTTTTAGTCTAGCAAAATTGATCCTTTTACAAGGTGTTACAAGGTTACTTCTTGCAACCATATGAAATGTGCAACTGAAATCCAGAGATGCCTTCAGAGTAACTGTAAGTGAAAAACACCAAAACCAAAAAAAAAAGGTTTTAGCTATTTTGCTCATGACACAATGACAACTCAAACTGCACTGTCATTACTGCAAACACCTATGTAGAAATAAACTGCATTCCTCCTTCTCTTTCCTGGCATCTGACATGTACAGAGATTCTTCCCTCTCCATTCTGGAGCAAAGAATCACAGAATCATAGAATCCACCAGGTTGGAAGAGGCCTCCAAGCTCATCCAGTCCAACCTAGCACCCAGCCATATAAAAGGAATATTGAATGCAAATTCAATAATCCAGGGAAGGTTTAGGTTGGATATTAGCAAGCACTTCCCCACAGAAGGGGTGATTGGGCACTGGAATGGAATGCGTGAGGAGGTGGTGGAGTCACCATCCCTGGAGGTCTTTCAGAGAGGATCGCATGCGGCGCTTGGTGGCATGGTTTAGCTGATGTCATGGTGTTAGGGTGTAGGCTGGACTTGGTGATCTTGGAGGTCTTTTCCAGCCTCTGTGATTCTGTGGTTCTGGTTCATAAAAGCTGGGGGGGAATAGAATAGAATAGAATAGAATAGAATAGAATAGAATAGAATAGAATAGAATAGAATCAACCAGGTTGGAAGAGACCTCCAGGATCATCCAGTCCAACCTAGCACCCAGCCCTATCCAGTCAACCAGACCATGGCACTAAGTGCCTCATCCAGGCTTTGCTTGAACACCTCCAGGGATGGTGTCTCCACCACCTCCCTGGGCAGCCCATTCCAATGCCAGTCACTCTCTCAAGCATGGTCATTTCAAAACTGCTGTTTTCTCTACAACTTACTGTTAACTGAAGTAAAATAAAATACTGAAATTCAAAGTAGTAGGTACAAAATGGACCTAAGTAAGATAAAATACTGAAATTCAAAGTAGTAGGTACAAAATGGACCTAAGTAAGATAAAATACTGAAATTCAAAGTAGTAGGTACAAAATGGACCTAAGTAAGATAAAATACTGAAATTCAGAGTAGTAGGTAGAAAATGGACCTGCTACATTCTAACATTTCTATTTCAGCTGGTTTCCTTTTGCTTGGAAATGATTGATTCTCAAACATATGGTTGAGATCAGCCGGAAGGATTGCGAGAAGTGTTGCTATAGGAGAGACAAACTGCAAGACTGTAAAAGTGGACTGGAAATAGATTAACACACACAGGAAGGCAAGCTGCTAAAATTAGCCCAACACTTTTGGAGTTCATTTTGCCTCAGGTTACTGGAAACATAGAATCATAGCATCATGGAATCAACCAGGTTGGAAGAGACCAAGCTCATCCAGTCCAACCTAGCACCCAGCCCAGTCAACTAGATCATGGCACTAAGTGCCTCATCCAGTCTAGAACACCTCCTCCAGGCATGGTGACTCCACCACCTCCCTGGGCAGCCCATTCCAATGCCAATCACTCCCTGCCAGCAACTTCCTTGTAACATCCAGCCTAGACCTCCCTGTCTCTGATGCAGTTTGTGTGCTGGGCTGCTTCTGTGTAACTAATCCTTCTGCTTTCTAACCCCACCTTGCTGATCCTCCAAACTCACCTTGCATGTGAGGCATACTCTGGGATAAGGTAGAGCGGTGGAAGGAAGCCAGAAGGGTGGTTGGGAGCCCCTCCTGGGGGCTCTGATTTCTGGGAGGGCTGTTGTGTTTCTGTATCACTTTTTAACCTGTCTATAGCTGTAAACATTGTAAATGTCTGCTCGTGCATTGTGCTAAGCTGTACATAGAAAGCTTCACTCTAATCTCCCAGCTTGGCTGAGTCTAATCTGGGTGATTTCATAAGAGTGGATGGGGGGCAGGTAACTCCCAAATCATCACAGTTGATAAGATTGCTCCAGAAAAGTTTTAATCATTGTTGATAGAGTAGCCTGAGGCCTTATGTTGTCAATGACTGGTTTACTACAAGAGAATAGATAAGAAAGCCATGCTATCTGCATAAGTGTTCTCTGTCTGACTACCCTTGTTGAGAAAGACTTGATTACATAATGAAGCATGCAGGGATATCACTCCATCTATAGACACTTCAACAGACTTAATGTACCCAGCTACAGATGAATCTAACTCCAGATATATGGGCTGGGAGCTACAAAAGGATGAATGGCTAAAGCATAGAGTGTTAGAAGAAAAAAATGTTAGCAGAAAAGGGAAGCTCAGCCTGGAGAAGAGGAGGCTCAGGGCAGACCTCATTGCTGTCTACAACTACCTGAAGGGAGGCTGTAGCCAGGTGGGGGTTGGTGTCTTCTCCCAGACAACCAGCAACAGAACAAGGGGACACAGCCTCAAGTTGTGCCGAGGGAAGTATAGGTTGGATGCTGGGAGGAAGTTGTTGGCAGAGAGAGTGATTGGCATTGGAATGGGCTGCCCAGGGAGGTGGTGGAGTCACCATCCCTGGGGGTGTTCAGGGAAAGACTGGATGAGGCACTTAGTGCCATGGTTTAGTGGACTGGATGGGACTGGGTGCTAGGTTGGACTGGATGATCTTGGAGGTCTCTTCCAACCTGATTGATTCTATTCTATTCTATTCTATCTATGTAAATCATTATCCCATAAGGAAGGCTGAAACTACAATTAGTGTAAGACACAACACAAACACCACCATGGAAGAGGGTTCTAATTAGTAAGAGAAAGAGCAGTGTAATCACAGACCAAGAGCTCTCTGTCTCTATTTCAGCCTCTAGTTTGCACTGAAGTCTTGTTACTCGCCACAAACTTGCTGGCCATTACCACCAGTCCCTCTGAGGGAAGTAGAGGTGCTGTACTTAAAAGCCTCAGGCTGTTCCTCGTTATCAGATTGTCTTAAGAGCAGAAATAATTTGTCACCTTTGGCAAATTAAACAAACAGAAAACACAAACCCACTGTTTCTTTCCTCTGTGTCCAGCAGCCTGTGTCCTTGCATGTGAGGCCAGTGCCCATCAGCAACCTGACCCCATACAGTATAGGTAAGATAAGTAACTTGAGAAAAGGATGGGCAATGCACCATCCCCTCTGCAACTGCATGGGACGTGAACGTGGAAATGCCAAAGCAGTTTAACATTAACTCTTGATTCTAACTGGTTTTCACAGTCTCACAGTCTCACAGTATCACCAAGGTTGGAAGAGACCTCACAGATCATCAAGTCCAACCCTTCACCACAGAGCTCAAGGCTAGACCATGGCACCAAGTGCCACGTCCAATCCTGCCTTGAACAGCTCCAGGGACGGCGACTCCACCACCTCCCTGGGCAGCCCATTCCAGTGGCCAATGACTCTCTCAGTGAAGAACTTTCTCCTCACCTCGAGCCTAAACTTCCCCTGGCGCAGCCTGAGGCTGTGTCCTCTCGTTCTGGCGCTGGCCACCTGAGAGAAGAGAGCAACCTCCTCCTGGCCACAACCACCCCTCAGGTAGTTGTAGACAGCAATAAGGTCTCCCCTGAGCCTCCTCTTCTCCAGGCTAAACAATCCCAGCTCCCTCAGCCTCTCCTCGTAGGGCTGTGCTCGAGGCCTCTCACCAGCCTCGTTGCCCTTCTCTGGACACGCTCAAGCATCTCAATGTCCCTTCTAAACTGGGGGGCCCAGAACTGAACACAGTACTCAAGGTGTGGTCTAACCAGTGCAGAGTACAGGGGCAGAATGACCTCCCTGCTCCTGCTGGCCACACCATTCCTGATGCAGGCCAGGATGCCATTGGCTCTCTTGGCCACCTGGGCACACTGCTGGCTCATGTTCAGGTGGGTATCAATCAGCACCCCCAGATCCCTCTCTGTCTGGCTGCTCTCCAGCCACTCCGACCCCAGCCTGTATCTCTGCATGGGGTTGTTGTGGCCAAAGTGCAGCCCCTGGCACTTGGAGCCATTGAAGCCATCCCCTTGGACTCTGCCCATCTGTCCAGGTGGTCAAGGTCCCACTGCAGAGCCCTTCTGCCCTCCAGCCCAGCTACATCTGCCCCCAGCTTGGTGTCATCTGCAAACTTGCATGACTCATTCAAGTGATGAGTGAGCAACAAAATCATTCCAGAAAAGGAAAATATGAGTAGCTTATTTCATTTAGCAGATGTTTGCTCAGGAGAACGTGTCCTGTCCTGGTTGTAGGTAGGGGTGACCTATTTTTTAATCACCATAAATAAGCTTAAAAGCAAGAAGCTGAGTGTGGCTGAAGCAGCATAGGTATCACAATGCTTCTGCTTGGTAATACATACCTACAGTTTGTGTCAGGTAGTGCCATATTATCTTATCTACCTTAAGACTAAACAATCTTCTGCAAGTAAAACAGTTCTCACCACCCCAGTGAAATTCTTAACCTAGTTCTAAGTGCTGTTCTTCTAAGCACCTACTGCTTACATGGTGTACAGAAGTACCTCCTGGTTTGGACCTTGTGCTAGTTTGAGCCTAGCTAGCATGTTTTGGTGAGAAGAACTAGATGATAGGCTGTAAAATGAAAACAATGGTGAGGTCTGCTTGCCTCACAGTCTTGCTGAGATGTGTAAAGAAGAAAGGCAAAACAAAGATTAGGTCACTTGCTTCTTCTCTTCGCTGGGAGCTTTGCCTGCTGGGGAGAAGCTGAGGCTGCTGGCTGGGCTCCATCTTGCTTTCTAACCTCACCCTCCTTTGCTTGGCTGCTTCACCTTGCTTTTTAACCCTCTTGGCCGAACCTCCATTCTTCCTTGGGACTGGGGTAAGGTTGAGAGGGGTAGGGGAAGGTGAGGGGTGGTTGAGAGCCCCTCCTGGGGACTCAGGTTTCTGGGAGGGGAATTGTGTTTGTATTACCTTTTTTCCCTTGTATATTTCTGTCTATAACTGTATATACTGTAACTATCTGCTTGTACATTGTGCTAGCTGTAAATATAAGCTTCATTCAAATTTCCAGAGCCAGCTGAGTCTAGTCTGGGTGATTTCTAAAGTGTGTGGGGCAGGGAACACCCAAACCATCACAGACCTCCTCCTCTGTGCCTTGGTCTACTGCCCCACACTTCTTTTTGCTGGAGGTAGTATTCCTCTTCCCTCACCTTGCTGTCTCACTCCCAGTGTTGTGGGCTTCATTAAGAGTAGTGTGGCCACCAGGTTGAAGTAGGTTCTCCTTTCCTCTGATCCGTTCTGGTGAGGCCTCATTTGGAATACCACATCTAGTTCAAGGACAAGGAACTGCTGGAGAGTCTGGCAGAGAGCCAGGAGCTGATGAGGGAACTGGAACGTGGAGTTTACGAGGCTGAGAGGGCTGAGGTTCTTCAGTCTGGAGGAGACTGAGGCCATATCTCACTGATGCTTAGTCAACAGCTAAAGAGTGTGTGTCAGGACGACAGAGCCAGTGTCTCTCTGGTTTTCTTCTGCAGTGCTGGAAAGGCTCATGGTGCAGGTTTCTTTCACTTAACTAGCCAGAAGGCACCAGTGGCTGCTGTAGATCTCTCAGATGACAGGGCAGCACTAAGAGATATCAACGAAGAATCAGCTTTCTCAGGCTCCCCTTCAACAAATCCAAAATTCAGCTCAGCTGAGATGTGATTAGAAAAGCCATCATAATACAGGTCCAATTTATTGCTACAGTGCTGAGCTGACCTTCTCTAGCTGCCAGAAACCCACCCAGCTGTTCTCTCAGTCCCTCTTTTTAACAGCAATGTGATGGAAAAGCTCACAGGTTGAGATAGATGAGGTTTTCTCTGACTAATTGCTGTCATGGGCAAGGCAGACTTGATTTGAGGGTAAACTCAGTGTAGTTTATTGCCAATTAAAAATAGAGTAGGATGGTGAGAAACAAATACAAAACTAAAACACCTTCTTCTGCCAGGCTTAGCTCCAGTCTTTCGCTCCTGACTTCTCTCTGATCATAGAATCATAGAATAGCATCATGGAATCAAGCAGGTTGGAAGAGACCTCCAAGATCATCCAGCCCAACCTAGCACCCAGCCCTGGCCAATCAGCCAGACCATGGCACTAAGTGCCCCAGCCAGGCTTTGCTCCAACACCTCCAGGGATGGTGACTCCACCACCTCCCTGGGCAGCCCATTCCAGTGCCAATCACTCTCTCTGCCAACAACTTCCTCCTGACATCCAGCCTAGACCTCCCCTGGCACAACTTGAGACTGTGTCCCCTTCTTCTGTTGCTGGCTGCCTGGCAGCAGAGCCCAACCCCACCTGGCTACAGCCTCCCTGCAGGGAGCTGCAGACAGCAATGAGCTCTGCCCTGAGCCTCCTCTGCTGCAGGCTGCACACCCCCAGCTCCCTCAGCCTCTCCTCACAGGGCTGTGCTCCAGGCCCATCACCAGCCTTGCTGCCCTTCTCTGGACACACTCCAGTACTTTAACATCTCTCTTGAAGTGAGGAGCCCAGAACTGGACACAGCACTCCAGGGGTGTCCTGAGCAGTGCTGAGCACAGGGGCACAAGAACCTCCCTTGTCCTGCTGCCCACACTGCTCCTGAGCCAGCCCAGGCTGCACACCCCCAGCTCCCTCAGCCTCTCCTCATAGTGTTTGTGTTCCAGGCCCCTCACCAGCTTTGTTGCCCTTCTCTGGACATGTTCCAGCACCTCAACATCTCTCTTGAGTTGAGGAGCCCAGAACTGGACACAGCACTCAAGGATTCTGAGATTTACAGAAAAAGACTCCTCTGCAGTTTCTCCTCCAGGCACTGCAGAAGTGAAAGAAGCTGGGCAGTATTCTTCATGGGAAATGACACTTCCTACTTGCCCCCCAGAGAATCAAACCAGTAAGCCCTTGTTCCACAGACAGATCCTGACAGCAGAAATGACTCCTTAGTGTCAACCAGGGGTGCCAAGAGCGTGAGAACAATTGTATCGCGTGGGAGCAGACATCCGTCGAGCTCAGCATCCTGTCTGGTGGGGCCTTGGCGGGTGCCTAGGAAAGTCTTTGAGGGCAGAACCAGCCTATAATGGTGCTGCAAACAGCTGCTGGTTTGTGGCTCAGAGAATTTTATCACTGAAGAAAGTGTCTTGGAAGTAAGTAGATGACTAAGTGTTGGAAGAAATGTTTCCCTTTAATCCGCCCCCCTCCCCATATCTTGTTTTCTTTTGAATACTTGTAAGCCTTCTGACCCACAGCCTGCTGGCAAAGTATTCCCATCTGCCAGTGCTGGGTCATCAACCATGTCCTCCAGTTTCTTTTGAATCTCTTAGCACTACATCCTGAGTGCTGTGTCCAGTTCTGGGCTCCTCAATTCAAGAGAGATGTTGAGGTGCTGGAAGGTGTCCAGAGAAGGGCAATGAAGCTGGTGAGGGGCCTGGAGCACAGCCCTGTGAGGAGAGGCTGAGGGAGCTGGGGGTGTGCAGCCTGCAGCAGAGGAGGCTCAGGGCAGACCTCATTGCTGTCTACAACTACCTGAAAGGAGGTTGTAGCCAGGTGGGGTTGGTACCCTGGCACAGCTTGAGGCTGTGTCCCCTTCTTCTGTTGCTGGTTGCCTGGCAGCAGAGCCCAACCCCACCTGGCTACAGCCTCCCTTCAGGTAGTTGTAGACAGCAATGAGCTCTGCCCTCAGCATCCTCTTTTTCACACTAACCATCCCCCGCTCTTTCAGTTGTTCCTCAGATCTATTCTCAAGGTCCTTCCCCAGCTTTGTTGCCCTCCTCTGGACCCACTGCAGCACCTCCACATCTCTCTTGTATTGCATTGCTCAAAACCGAAGGCAACACTTGAGGTGTGGCCTCACCAAAACAGAACTGTGCAAGAGTGACAAGGCTAAGAAACATTAACTGTACTAAAAATGTACTTTGGTCATGGAAATCAGCAGCTGCAAGTTTGAAACACCTGCAATTTAGCAAAAACACCTCTCGTTTCTGCTCCGCTCTCAAGAGTTATGACAAGGAAGCAAATAACACCCAGAGTGTAATCAGCCTTCCATGGGGGCTTCTGACTCATTATTTTATCAATTACACTAATGTAATTTCATCTGGAATGGGTGGTAGTAAACTATTACTCACAGTGATGAAACAACCAAGTGTTGTGGTTGCCTTCTCCTTTTTGGACTCTTTATGAGCGACAGAAAAGGCAAATAAATAAATACAGAGCATTTGAATGGAACCCATGCCCCAAGCCTCACTAAAGGCTGCTTAATGTTCTGCCAGCGTAAACAGAAAATTGGATTCTGCATTAATGTGCCCAAAAATAGACCAAACATCAATAAAATGTAGAGCAAAGGGCTTCAGCTTTAATCACCACTTTGGGAGAATTTTTGCCATTATCAGTGGACAAATCTTCTTTGGTCCTTTATCTTTTTTCAGCCAGGTTGGAAGAGACCTCCAAGATCATCCAGTCCAACCTAGCACCCAGCCCTGGCCAATCAACCAGACCATGGCACTAAGTGCCTCATCCAGGCTTTGCTTGAACACCTCCAGGGATGGTGACTCCAGCACCTCCCTGGGCAGCCCATTCCAATGCCAATCACTCTCTCTGCCAACAACTTCCTCCTAACATCCAGCCTAGACCTCCCCTGGCACAACTTGAGGCTGTGTCCCCTTGTTCTCTTGCTGGTTGCCTGGCAGAAGAAATCAATCTCACCTGGCTACAGCCTCCCTTCAGGTAGTTGTAGACAGCAATGAGCTCTGCCCTGAGCCTCCTCTTCTGCAGGCTGCACACCCCCAGCTCACTCAGCCTCTCCTCACAGGGCTGTGCTCCATTATGTTGCCATAGCTCTTCCAGCTGTCCTCCAGAACACCTTCACAAAGTGAGATGAGTCTCACCTTGTGAACAGCTGAGCTTTCCTCCCAGGAAAGCAGAGGAAATTTGTGTTACAGATGTGACTAGAGCTGGCAGAGATCTTCTGCCAAAGTGATTTAGTGATGCAATAAGGTGTTTGCACCAAGAATCATAGAATGATTTAGGCTGGAAGGAACCACAAAGATCATCCTGTTCAACCTCCCAACACAGGCAGGGACACCTCTCACTAGAGCAGGTTGCTCAAGGCCTCAACCAACCTGGCCTTGAACGTCTCCAGGGAGGGACCAGCCATAACCTCCCTGGGCATCCTGTGCCAGTGTCTCACCACCCTCACTGGAAAGAACTCTTTTCTAACATCAGTTTCAGTCTCCCCTCTGCCAGAACACTTCTCTGGAGGTGTCCAAGAAAAGCCTGGCTGAGGCACTTAGTGCCATGGTCTGGTTGATTGGTCAGGGCTGGGTGCTAGGTTGGGCTGGATGAGCTTGGAGGTCTCTTTCAACCTGCTTGATTCTGTGATTCTGTGTTTGGTTGAGGTTTAGGGTTTTTTGTTTTACATTTTACACCTGAGCTGCAGGGCTGAGCCATCCCATCTGGAGATAACACCTACAGATAAATCATGTCTAAATTGGCAGGACAGAGAATGTAATGGAAGATTAAGCAACATAGCTCCTTATTCTGCCAGAAAAGCAGATTTAAATGGCTGTTTGGGAGGGATATTTACAAGGTCTTGTAATGACAGGACAAATTGTAATGGGTTTAAACTGGCAGAGGGGAAACATAAACTGGACGGTAGAAAGGGTTCCTTACAGTGAGGGTGGCGAGACACTGGCACAGATTGCCCAGGGAGGTTCATGACACCAAGCTGGGGGCAGATGTGGCTGGGCTGGAGGGCAGAAGGGCTCTGCAGCAGAACCTTGACCACCTGGACAGATGGGCAGAGTCCAAGGGGATGGCATTCAATAGCTCCAAGTGCTGGGGGCTGCACTTTGGCCACAACAACCCCATGCAGAG
>WAAF01006672.1:0-26132 GCA_013400475.1 Tricholaema leucomelas
ATTCTATTCTATTCTATTCTATTCTACACTGGAAGGAGTTGAGCTTCCACTGGTCACCTCTGGCTGCTCCACAGCCTGCCTCTTCTGATGCTCAGAAACCTTCCTTTCCTACACAGCCAAAAGTTATTCGTTGCCTGTTTAGACTCATTTGTTCCTGTGCCAACATTGTCCTTTGGCTTAAATTGCTCTCCTCCCTATCTGATGTTTATCCTCCTGATGTATTTATAGACAGCAGTCAGATCCCATCTCAGGTTTAATTTTGGTAGGCTAAACAAGGCAAGCTTTTCCCAGCCCCCTCTTCTAAGACACTCTGTTGCCCTCGGTTATCCTTGTAGGCCAGCTCTGCATTTCTTCATGTCTCAATTTACAGCTGGAATTTGAGACATTTGCCAAGGTACCCTCTGACTGGATGATCTTGGAGGTCTCTTCCAACCTGATTGATTCTATTCTATTCTATTCTATTCTATTCTATTCTATTCTATTCTATTCTATTCTATTCTATTCTATTCTCTCTAGGTGTTTCACTGATGAAGGTCCCCATCCAAGGAGCAGCATGGATCCCTGATGGATATAAGAAGGGTGAAATCCTGAGCGATGTTAGTGGGGCTGAGTGTAGGCCATGGACCTTTGCCCAGCAGGTTCACATTGCAAGGTCAGTTGTATGACAATTTAAAAGAGCAATCTCTGGGTGTGCTCTTGTGAGATAACAATCCCAGGAATACTTCAGGCTAGGGGCAGAGTTGCTGGAAAGCTGCCCAGTATAAAAGGACCTGTGGGTGCTAGCTGATAGCTGGATGAACATGAGGCAGCACATCCACTTTGGGACCTGATGTAATGACCATGGTGGTGTTAGGTTGACAGTTGGACTCGGAGATCTTGGAGGTCTTTTCCAACCTAAATAATTCTGATTCTATCACTGGGGTTTTGGTTGCCTCAGCCCTTCTGACCGCTGACATGCATGAGTTAGCCTGGGACTGCACTTAATGGGACATCCATTAGAGAATCATAGGCTTGCTTCTGTTGGAAAAGACCTCTAAGATTATTGAATCCAACCCTCAGCCTAAGACGACTGTGGCCATGAAACCATGTCCTGAATTGCCATGTTCACACGTTTCCTGAACACTTCCAGAGACAGTGACTCCACCACCACGCTGGGCAACATATTATGGGACATACCTGGGAGATCCATCATAGGATCAAATGACCTGCATCAAGTATTCACTTGCAGTAATGAAATGTATGCTCCTTGGGAATAACTAAATTAAAAGTATGCACTAATAGGACTACTTTTCATATTTTCTGACAATCTATTTCCTCTGTACCATTTATAAATCTTACCTGAAGAATTATTGGTCAGATTCTCATCTGGCATACACTGATGAAGCTTCATTAGCTGCAATGAAGCCTATCACTGCACCAGCCAATCAGTTGATGATTAATTAAGTTGTAGAACATGCCTTTAAGAGAGATTTTTCTTCTGTCTATATAATTCAGCAAACCATATTTCGTCCTTCACTTTCCCATGGACAAAATCTACTCTTCAAATTGTTGCCAAAACCAGCATGATTCACAATATTGGCATAAATTTACCTTTCTGAAATTTATAGGCAGAGATGTTATATGGAGTCTGATTAATTGAAGATTTGAAGAGGTTCAGTCCAGCTAGAAGTTTCAATTACATTGCTGAATTGATCCTTTCAAGCCATTTAATATGGAAGTAGAAATTCATGCAGAAATATACCATTTCTGAAATCCCAGTGATTTCTAAGGACTGTGTTTCTGAAAGGGCTACAGATGGGAGAACGCTTGTCTATGTTGTCATGTTTTGGTTGGAAAAGACCTCTAAGATCATCTGATGTAAGCAATGATCTCTCTTTGCTGGAGAAACCCATGAACAGGAGGTATGATGAACTCAATGATCAGAGGGCTGGGGCACATTGCCTATGAAGACAAGCTGAAAGAGCTGGGGCTGTTCAACCTGGAGAAGGAAACACTTCACAAAAACCTACGTTTGAATATCTGGAGGGGACCTGCAGGAAGGCTGGGAAGGGATTTTTTAGAAGGGTTTGTAGCTGCAGGATGAGGTACAATAGCTTGAAACTAGAGCAGGGTGGACTTAGATTGGACCTTAGGAGGAAGTTCTTTACCAAGAGGATGGTGAGGTACTGGCCAAGGGTGCCCAGAGATGTGGTGGAGGCCCCATCCCTTGAGACCTTCAAGGCCCCTGAGCAACCCAATCTAGTTGGAGATGTTCCTGCTCGCTGCAGTGAAGTTGGGTAAGATGACCTTTGAGGGTCTCTTCCAACATGATTCATTCTGTGTAATTAGGGCTTCTGTTTTAAGACAGACAATGTTTTGTTGAACACCCCCCACTTGCTCATCATTCAGACAAAGGCACAAATCCAGCGATTTTCCTGCCTGCCACTTTGGTCAATATTATGATTGCACTGCTGAAAATTCAAGGGCTTTTCCTTCAATAACTCTCTATTCCAGGCTGCTCCAAGTGTGGGCAGCCTCTTCCTAATACCATTGCAGCTAAGCACCAGGTAACGGAGGGACTGCTAGCCAAATCATCGTGGAGTATGTAAAGTAAAAACACTCCAGTGTTAGGAGCTAGAAGTTTTGTCTCCTCAAGATAGATTAGAACATTCACAGGATGCTCTTACCTGCTTTGGCTATGCTCTTTCCTATTGAGGCCTCCTGATTCATCTCATGCATTCAGGACCAATGCACACACCAACTGTATATGCTGTATATGCCCTATGCTGAGAGCAGAGAGGGGGATGATGCATTTCTGAGTCTCCTGCCTTATGCAGGGTGGCACTTTGGGGAAGATGGGGTCAGTTGTTTCACAGAATTGCACAGTAATCATGGTTGGAAAAAACCTTCAAGATCGTCGAGTCCAGCCATTATTTAACTGTCTCAGGGCCATTACTACATCACATCCTTGAACATTACATCTAGATGGCTTTTAAATCCTCTCCAGGGAAAGTGATTCAACCATTACCCTGGCCAGCCTGCTCCAGTCTTTGAGAATTCTTTGAATATCGAAGTTCTTCCTAATGTCTAACCTAGACCTCCCCTGGTGCAACTTGATGTCATTTCCTCTTGTCCTATCAGCTATGACTTGTGAGAAGAGACCAACACCCACATCTCTACAACCTCTTTTCAGGGAGTTGTAGAGAGCAATGAGGTCTCCCCTCAGCCTTCTCCTTCTCCGGGCTAAGCAATACGAGTTCTCTCACCTGCTCCTCATAAGATCTGTTCTTTAGATCCTTCACCTTCTCTGGACATGCTCCAGCACCTCAATGTTCTTCTTGGTGTGAGTGACCCAAAACTGAAGGCATTGCTCGAAGTGTGGCCTCACCAGTGCCAAGTACAGTGGGACAATCACCTCTATAATCCTGCTGGCCACACTGTTGATGACCCAGGCCAGGATACTGTTGGCCGCCTTTGCCACCTGAGCTTGCTGCTGGCTCACATATAGCCAGCTGTCAACCAGCACCCACAGGACCTCTTCCATGAGGCAGCCTTCCAGCCACTCTGCCACAAACCTGTAGCACTGCATGAGGTCGTTGTGACCATTTGAGAAAAAATGTGACAAATACCCCAGAGAACTGGGTCCAAGAGATGTTTTTTTGCTATTTTTTCCCTTTCCCTTCACCTCTCTGTCTGTTCCTTCCCTGTGTCAGTTTTGATATTTGTTTAAATGCATTCTCCAAGATCAGGGTTGTTGTCTCTTTGTGCCTGTAATGGTGGTAGAAGCCCCACGCAGCCTTTTCCCTGAGCTGGAAGATTGTTGTTATGTGTCAGCTGTGCAAAACGCTTATGAGATCTGCTCCATAATTACAGCTTTCTAACGTCGCACAAGAGCATTTCTCAGACCTACTAATTGTGGTGCCCTTTATGGTCCATCTTATTGATTAAACATCTGTTAGTATTTGGGCAAGATGAGAATTCACTTGCAATGCAATGTGGCTGGTGTATTAAATTCTGTTTAAGTCAGCCCTAACCACAAGTTTGAGGTGTGTTATGTCTCCTTATTTGTATCCTTAGCGTTTTTTTGACCAGTGTTTGTTATGTTTTTGCTGTTTGCTGGAGGGCAAGAGAGTGTTCTCTATACCCTTATTTATTTATTTATTTTCTTTTACCACACTTGAGTTATTTTGGGTGGACAAATGTTTGGAAATGCTGCAAAATAACAACTTATTAGAAACCATTACCCTTCTCTCCCCCCCCTTTCTTTCGTGTGTCACAATCCAATTACACAGTAAATTTTATCCTTTGAGGCTACACCTGAGAAACTGCTGTATGAAATGCATTAGTTAAATTAAAAACAACACAAACCACCACTCAAAAACCCTCACACACACACACAAAAAAACCCCAAACCCAGCCATAAAATCTTTTTAATTAGATATTCTTAATTGTGAAGATTTTCTTTTTCAAGGAGAAAAATAAAAGGGATCTTTGAACATGATCCCTCTGCTCCTACTCGAGCACAGCCCTACGAGGAGAGGCTGAGGGAGCTGGGATTGTTTAGCCTGGAGAAGAGGAGGCTCAGGGGTGACCTTATTGCTGTCTACAACTACCTGAGGGGTGGTTGTAGCCAGGAGGAGGTTGCTCTCTTCTCTCAGGCAGCCAGCACCAGAACGAGAGGACACAGCCTCAGGCTGNATTGGACACTGGAATGGGCTGCCCAGGGAGGTGGTGGAGTCGCCGTCCCTGGAGCTGTTCAAGGCAGGATTGGACGTGGCACTTGGTGCCATGGTCTAGCCTTGAGCTCTGTGGTGAAGGGTTGGACTTGATGATCTGTGAGGTCTCTTCCAACCTTGGTGATACTGTGAGACTGTGAGACTGTGAATTCAGATTAAAATAATAATAATTTAAAAAAATATATGTTAACATGCTGGAAACCTCTGGGAAATCAAAAGAGTAGCTCTTGCAAAGGGGTTGTAGAGAAACAACTCAAAGCCTTCCTCTCTTTCCATTCCCTGTGCTTACTACAACATCACAAGTTTCCTAGCAAAGAAATCCAAATGCCGACATAAAGAGGAGTCTGTTTCACTTCTGTCCAATGCTATTTCAAATTGACTTAGCCTTTTTTTTATCTCATTTGCTGACTGATAAAATCTTGACAGTATTAAAGAATCGTCTGAGCCTTATTGCATGACTTGTTTGCCTTCTGCATGCTTTATGTATATTGATTGGAGAGATGAAAAAATGCTAATATCCATATGTTGTCACATTGAGAAAATGTAGACCACTGCTTTTCCCAAATTACATTATGTCTAGATGATTTCACAAAGATCTGGGAGCTGAGCCTGCATTCAGTGTTGAGATGAAATGAACTCCCCCAGCAGAGAAGAAAAATTAGATTACTTCTACCCATGTTTTATCCCTCTGACATTTACTTTCAGTGCCCCTCCTTCCATTATCTCCTTTGCCTTGAAAGTTACAGTAGCACCACTGAAATGCTGCCTAGCAAGAAAAATACCCTCTTCACTTGCACAATCACAGAATTGTTTCAGTTGGAAGGGAACTCTAAGATCCTTGAGTCTGACCATCTACCTAACACCACCGTGACCATTAAAATCATGTCCCAGAGTGCCATGGCCACACATTCCTTGAACACTTCCAGGGATGCTAACCTCACCGCTTCCCTGGGCAGCCTGTTCCAATGCCTGAACACGTGGAAGGATTTCTTGCTAACAGGACACGAGTTGATAAGCAATAAGCAAACCTGTGCAAAGTGTCCTTGAGTCCATCTCGGAGGCAGGAAACCAGGCAGTGGGTGGCACTCCCTCCACACGCAGCTGCAGGAGGCAGAACCTGCCAGCTGCAAGGGACGGGCACCACAGATTGTTGACACAGACTGACCTATCTGTGTTTCACTCCTCTTCCAAGGAGCATATAAGCCACTGTATTGCCTCAATGAAGCGTACTGCGCTGCTTGCAGCTAGCTCAGACTGAGCAGACTTGTCAGTACCCCCATCCCGCCTCCGCTGGCTTCCCGCGACCACATGAACACTCTTGCAGGAAATAAATATTCACAGTCTCACAGTATCACCAAGGTTGGAAGAGACCTCACAGATCATCAAGTCCAACCCTTCACCACAGAGCTCAAGGCTAGACCATGGCACCAAGTGCCACGTCCAATCCTGCCTTGAACAGCCCCAGGGACGGCGACTCCACCACCTCCCTGGGCAGCCCATTCCAGTGTCCAATGACTCTCTCAGTGAAGAACTTTCTCCTCACCTCAAGCCTAAATTTCCCCTGGCACAGCCTGAGGCTGTGTCCTCTTGTTCTGGTGCTGGCTGCCTGAGAGAAGAGAGCAACCTCCTCCTGGCCACAACCACCCCTCAGGTAGTTGTAGACAGCAATAAGGTCTCCCCTGAGCCTCCTCTTCTCCAGGCTAAACAATCCCAGCTCCCTCAGCCTCTCCTCGTAGGGCTGTGCTCGAGGCCTCTCCCCAGCCTCGTTGCCCTTCTCTGGACACGTTCAAGCATCTCAATGTCCCTCTTAAACTGGGGGGCCCAGAACTGGACACAGTACTCAAGGTGTGGTCTAACCAGTGCAGAGTACAGGGGCAGAATGACCTCCCTGCTCCTGCTGGCCACACCATTCCTGATGCAGGCCAGGATGCCATTGGCTCTCTTGGCCACCTGGGCACACTGCTGGCTCATGTTCAGGCAGGTATCAATCAGCACCCCCAGATCCCTCTCTGTCTGGCCGTTCTCCAGCCACTCTGACCCCAGCCTGTATCTCTGCATGGGGTTGTTGTGGCCAAAGTGCAGCCCCTGGCACTTGGAGCCATTGAATGCCATCCCCTTGGACTCTGCCCATCTGTCCAGGCGGTCAATGTCCCACTGCAGGCCCTTCTGCCCTCCAGCCCAACAATAACATCTCTAATAATATCCAGCCTAAACCTCCCCTAGCACAATTTCAGGCCATTTTCTCCTGTTCTATCACCTTATACTAGGAAGAAGAGACTGACCCCCACCTCACTCCAACCTCCTTTCAGAGAGTTGTACAGAGCAATGAGGTCTTCGCTTAGCCTCCTCTTCTCCAGACTAAACAACCCTAGTCCCTTGAGCTGCTCTTCACCTGATCTGTTCTGCAGACCCTTAACTTGAATATCATTGCCCTTCTCTGGACATCTGGACTCTCTCGTAGTGAGTGGCCCAAAGCTCAACCCAGAATTTGAGCGATGGTCTCGCTAGTCCCCACATCCCTACTCCTGCTTGCCACATTATTGCTGATCCAGGCCAGGTTGCCGGTGGCCTTCTTGGCCACCTGAGGTGTTGGCTGTCTTGGCCACCCCAGCACATTGCTGGCTTATGTTCCATAAGGCTTGTTGCTCTTCTCTGGACATGCTCCAGCCTCTCAGTGTTCTTCTTGTGGTGAGGGGCCCAAAACTGAACGCAGGTTTTGAGGTGTGGCCTCACCAGAGCTGAATACAGGGCACCATCACTTCCCTACTCCTGGCAGCTGTACTATTTCTGACCCAGGCCAGGATACTGTTGGCTTTCTTGGCCACCTGAGCGCACTACTGTCTGGTGGCTTGAGTAGCAGCTTTCACAATCTTACCTGTGGCCCACCTCCCTAGGGGAAACACTGGGAATCTGTTAGGATTTATTTCCTTACCTCACAGGGCTCCAGAGCTCTGCTCAAGGCTTCTTCCATCCATACATGTCTTCAGGTAGACACTAAGAATAGGAGGAGCTCCTGAGACATCAATGAAAGTCAACCCTATGCTTGCACAGGGTTGTCTGTGATCCATGGGAGCTGCTGGCTTTTAACCTTGTGCCTAACTGGATTTCTAAACCAGGGTTTAAGTGGGTCCCTGTGTATGACACGAGCTCTTAATCAAACGATTTCTCAGCTGCTTGGAAAAAAAAGAGGCACTTTGAAAGCCTGTCATAATCTCCTCCTAAAGCAAATCTCAGATGTTGTTGAATAGGCAAAAAGCTGAAGTGAATCCCAGTTAATTGCAGCCCAGAGGTTCTTGGCAGTTTTGGCTGGGCAAAGTCTTCTGCACCTCTGGGAAAGGATCTAACCAAGGAAGGGGTGAATCTCTTTTCATGGTGAAGATGTGACATGCCAGCTGAAAAGAGCTGAAATTGTGCTACAAAAAATAATGGCATGCTTGTTTCAACAGTGGGGACTGTAGCTCCAGACTGGATGTGTAACTCAGGCAGCCAAAAATGCATTTCCTAATCCTTTTGTTTGAGAATTCTTTGCTTCTGCTTGTTTTGGACAGCGTGTGCTGGATGCACAATAAGTGATATTTAGGTTAAGTCGTGCAAAACTGTGTAGAATGTGTGTACCTTATCTAGAACGTTCACACAACAGCAGTATCACAGCATCAATGATCTTGCACCTGCTGTTAGCAGGCAGCTCCTACAGAAGCTGTCCTCCAGACCGGGCACTTTGGAAACAAAATTCCTTCTGTTAGGTGGTGGGCAGCTCTCAGCTTTGTGTCCACACAGTTCTCAGAGCAAAACCCAGGCTTTGCTTCCTCGGTCTGAAGCCGCTAGTCGTTGCCTCTTCAAGCAGCTGAGCCCAATTTCACTTTCCACCAAGCAGACAAAAAATCCCATTTGAAAGGTGACAGGCCAGTGCATTAGGCAATTGCACCACTGGTGGGGTTAAGGTGGATAAATTATATAAGACTGGAGCCTGACACTAAAAAAACACCAGCTGGATCAAGGACATTTCTATCCATTCTGGCTCATTAGACTTAGGACAACAAGGTCGGCTACGTTAAATTTAATCACAGGGCTTCCTAGAGAGGATGGTAAATGTGTTGGCTAATTTTTCATACCATATACCAGATAATATATCACCCACAGCTTGAGAGGTAGCTTGCTTCTGTTTAAAAGATCCACTCTACTTATGGCCAATTAAGACAAATCTTTGTTGTATTTTTCACCCAGGATGAGCCAAATGAATCACAAGCATTTACCTCCTATTAAAAACAGAGGGATCGTACTTCAAGGGTGTTAGCACTCAGCTTGGCATCATCTTTTTAATGGAAAAATAAACTAAGCTGTCTGTTCTAAATTGAATTCAGTCAAAATAAATAAGCAAACAAGATTTTTCTTTGCTGTAGGTACAGAGACGATATCCAGAATGAAGAAAGCTAATTAGTTTGAAACTCTTTGGGAAAAACACTGGCTTCTTTCTGCTCTGCTTGTAAGGTCCCTAACACAGTGGGGGTATATCCTGTTATTACAACGTCCTTACACTACAGTTAGGAAAATAATAATAGTGTGAAAGTTATTTAACATTGAGACTTCTTGGGTGAACTCCATCTCACCTCCTGAAGGTCCTCACATAACAGTGCCACACATGAAGAAAGGGATAGTAGGAGCAGCTTCTGTGCTATTGGTACAGATCTTATAGAATCACAGAATTGTTTTGGATGGAGAAGACCTCTTAAGATTAACGAATCCAACTATCAACCTACCACTACCATGGCCATTAAACCATGCCTTAAAGTGCCATGTCCACGTGTTTCTTGAACACCTCCAGAGATGGTGATTCCATCACCTCCCTGGGCAGCCTGTTCCAATGCCTGACCACCCTTGTAGAAAAGAAATTTTTCCTAACTTCCAACCTAAACCTCCTTTGACACAATTTCAGGACATTTCCTCTCAATTTGTCACATGATCCTAGACAGAAGAGATCAATCCCCACCTCACTCCAACCTCCTGGACCACAGGTTATAAAGCGACCTTCAAAAGATACAATCAGTTCCCATCACTTGTAAACATAGATGCTGGAAGATCTATATGAGATTTACAAGGCCAAGTGCAGGGTTATACACTTTGGCCACAACAATCCCAAGCAGTTCTACAGGCTGGGCACAGAGTGGCTGGAGAGCAGCCAGGCAGAAAGGGACCTGGGGGTACTGGTGGATAGTAGCTGAAGATGAGCCAGCAGTGTGCCCAGGTGGCCAAGAGGGCCAATGGCATCCTGGCCTGTATCAGGAACAGTGTGGCCAGTAGGACAAGGGAGGTTATTCTGCCCCTGTACTCAACTCTGGTCAGGCCACACCTTGAGTACTGTGTCCAGTTCTGGGCTCCTCAATTCAAGAGAGATGTTGAGATACTGGAACGTGTCCAGAGAAGGGTGATGAAGCTGGCAAGGGATCTGGAACACAAACCCTATGAGGAGAGGCTGAGGGAGCTGAGATTGTTTAGCCTGGGGAAGAGGAGGCTCAGGGCTGACCTCATTGCTGTCTACAACTACCTGAAGGGAGGCTGTAGCCAGGTCGGGTTGATCTCTTCTGCCATGCAAGCAGCAACAGAACAAGGGGACACAGTCTCAAGTTGTGCCAGGGGAGGTCTAGGCTGGATGTTAGGAGGAAGTTGTTGGCAGAGAGAGTGATTGGCATTGGAATGGGCTGCCCAGGGAGGTGGTGGAGTTGCTGTCCCTGGAGGTGTTCAGAAAAAGCCTGGATGAGGCACTTAGTGCCATGGTCTGGTTGACTGGCTAGGGCTGGGTGCTAGGTTGGACTGGCTGATCTTGGAGGTCTCTTCCAACCTGGTTGATTCTATTCTATTCTGTTCTATTCTATTCTAACCCCAAGCAACGCTGCAGGCTTGGGGAGGTGTAGCTGGAAAGCTGTCTAGCAGAAAGGAATCTAGGGGTTCTGATCAACAAGCAGTTGAGTATGAGCCAGCAGTGTGCCCAGGTGGCAAAGAAAGCCAATGGCATCCTGGCTTCTATTAGACATGCTGTGCCCAGCAGGAGTAGGGAGGTGATTGTCCCCTTGTACTCAGCTTTAGTGAGGACACACCTCGAGTATTGCGTTCAGTTTTGGGCACCTCAATACAAAATGGATATGGAGGTGCTGGAACAAGTGCAGAGGAGGGCAACAGATCTGGTAAATGTCCTGGAGAATAAATCTGATGAACAGCAACTGAGGGAGTTGGGGATGGTTAGTTTGAAAAAGAGGAGGCTGAGGGGAGACTTCATTGCTGTCTACAGCTACCTGAAAGGACGTTGTGGAGAGGGAATAGCCTCAAGTTGTGACTGGGTAGGTTTAGACTGAACACTAGGAAAAAAAACTTGCAAGAAGAGTGGCCAGGCATTGGAATGGGCTACCCAGAGGGATAGTTGAGTCACCAACCCTGAATGTGTTTAAAGGCCATTTGTATGTGATGTTTGGGGATATGGTTTAAAGGTGAACCTTGCAGAGTAGGGTAATCAGTTGGACCTAGGGATCCTGAGGGTCTTTTCTGGCCTGAAAGTTTCTATGCTTCTGTGAATATCAGACATGACTTAGAATGTTGCTCAGACCATCTGTTACATGATCTCTGTGCTTAAAGTTCTCCAGGATTGTTTAATGACAGATAGTCAGCTTCTTCACATGCTTTATATCTGTGGTGATAAGAACAGATAATTAGTCTTTCTACACAGAATACCTGCATTGATTTGGAAATCTGGGGAATCTTCTCCCAAGTAACTAGTGACAGAACAAGAGGGAATGGCCTCAAGCTGCATGAGGGCAAGTTTATGCTGGATGTCAGGAAAAATCTTTTCACTGAAAGGGTAGTCAGGCACTGGAAGAGGCTTTCCAGGCAGGTGGTGGCATCCCAGCCCTGGAGGTGTTTAAAAGCCATGCAGATATGGTGCTTGGGTATATGGTTTAGTGGTGGACTTTGTAGGATTAGTGGTTGGACTTGATCTTAAAGGTCTTTTCCAGGGTAAATAATTATATGTCAATCACTCTAAGTTACTAAAGCATTATTTTACAAGGATTGGCACATACAGATCCTCCTCTGTTTGTGGTAGTCTGAGCACACTGACTTCATATCTACACAAGGATTTGTCACATTGCAAATTCCAGGGATCCAGATGAGTCATCTGATCCTTGCAAATGGAGAGCAGGCACTGCAAACGCTCCATCAACTGATTCAGTTCGGTCAATAACAAAACATCCCTGCGATTTGAAGCCTTGTTCGTGACTCCCACTGAACGGATCGATGATGTCTTTTCACTGCTTGGTGCTAGGCATGTGTCCAGCTCCATAGTCATCATCCTTACAGTGCATCTGGTGAGTGAAATTTAATTCTGCCTGTCACACAAAATCACTGAACTGTTTTGGTTTGAAAAGACCTCTAAGATCATTGAGTCCAGCCTTCCACCTAAGACTGCTGTGGCCACAAAACCATGTCCCAAGGTGCCATAACACAATTGTGCAGAATCTTGGCTGCCACCTGTTATTCCTGATATTTTCCTGGATTTATTTGTGCATTGTGGGGAGAGAAAGAAGGGGAGATAGAAATCTTCCTTTTCTGGATGCAGAGAGCACTGTTCTGGAAGGCCACAAGGATGATGCGTGGTGGTGTGAGCACTCCTCTATTCACTTAAAAACTCAGTTGGTCATAACAACTACCTGAAGGGAGGTTGTAGCCAGGTGGGGTTGGTCTCTTCTCCCAGGCAACCAGCAACAGAACAAGGGGACACAGTCTCAAGTTGTGCCGGGGGGAGTATAGGCTGGATGTTAGGAGGAAGTTCTTGCCAGAGAGAGTGATTGGCATTGGAATGGGCTGCCCAGGGAGGTGGTGGAGTCGCTGTCCCTGGGGGTGTTCAGGAAAAGACTGGCTGAGGCACTTAGTGCCATGGTCTGGTTGAGTGGATAGGGCTGGGTGCTAGGTTGGACTGGCTGATCTTGGAGGTCTCTTCCAACCTGTTGATTCTATTCTAATGCAAACAATACTACTTCAGATAAAGTGTGTGTATAGAATCATACAATTGTCTGGGTTGGAAAAGACCTCTAAGATCATGAAGTCCAACCATCAACACTAAGCCCAAAATGGCCATTAAACCATGTCCTAAAGTGCCACGTCCATACATTTCTTGAACACCTTCAGGGATGGTGACTCCACCACCTCCCTGAGCAACCTCTTCCAATGCCTGAACACTCTTTCAGGAGAGAAATTTTTCCTAATATCCAATGTAAACCTCCCTTGCCACAATTTCAGGCCATTTCCTTTCATTGTACACATGAATTAGTACAGTGAAAAAAAAGTCAGGTCTTTGTGTTCACAGCATTTTGCTTGACAGACCCTTCACAACCTAAGGACCATGGCCAGTCCCTGTTGTGCTTTTAATTTCCTTGCTTTCTGTTTTCTTAGGAGAATTTGTCCTTTTTTTTGTTAAAGAATATTATTTTTCAGCTCTAATTTTTCAAAGGCCCTTGCTGTGAGGAGCTTTTCTCTGCTGACACACTTGTAGGAGTTCCTTGGCTTTCATTTAACATTCCAGCTGGGTCTTTGGGGGCATCACTTTAAGTGGAGAATTCCCCCCAAGAATAACAAATCGTCCACTTGGTTCCCTTCAGCATTTGTTGCACACTTCCTTAAATTCAACCAAGCAGACACATTTAGTCACCATTGCTGACTGCCTCTGTCAGCAGCTCCTCCACTCCCCCACTTCTAAAACACAGAAAGTACAAAAAAACAGACTTTGCTTCAGAGGTGGCAGTGGTGGGGGAGAACAACACGAGCAGCGGTCGAGCCTGTTATTGCCAAAACACAGGAATTCAGACCGGGGCTCAATGAAAATAAACAGGCTGCTGCAAAAGAAGGTGGAAACAGAATGGAAGTTCTGCTGTCTGAGGGATAAGAATCTCACCATCTAAACCTCAGGACAGTACTGAAGCAGGTATCTTCATCAGTTCAGCCTGGAGAGGAAAATACTCAGGGGAGACTTTGCCTGGAGAGCAGCCAGGAGGAAAGGGACCTGGGGGCACTGGTGGGTAGTAGGCTGAAGATGAGCCAGCAGTGTGCCCAGGTGGCCAAGAGAGCCAATGGCATCCTGGCCTGTATCAGGAACAGTGTGGCCAGTAGGACAAGGGAGGTTATTCTGCCCCTGTACTCAGCACTGGTCAGGCCACACCTTGAGTGCTGTGTCCAGTTCTGGGCTCCCCAATTCAAGAGAGATGTTGAGGTGCTGAAATGTGTCCAAGGAAGGGCAACAAGGCTGGTGAGGGGCCTGGAACACAAACCCTATGAGGAGAGGCTGAGGGAGCTGGGGGTGTTTAGCCCAGAGAAGAGGAGGCTCAGGGGTGACCTCATTGCTATCTACAACTACCTAAAGGGAGGCTGTAGCCAGGTGGGGTTGGTCTCTTCTCCCAGGCAACCAGCAACAGGACAAGGGGACACAGTCTCAAGTTGTTCCTGGGGAAGTATAGGCTGGATGTTAGGAGGAAGTTGTTGGCAGAGAGAGTGATTGGCATTGGAATGGGCTGCCCAGGGAGGTGGTGGAGTCATTGTCCCTGGGGGTGTTCAGGAAAAGCCTGGATGAGGCACTTAGTGCCATGGTCTAGTTGACTGGATAGGGCTGGGTGCTAGGTTGGACTGGATGATCTTGGAGGTCTCTTCCAGCCTGGATGATTCTACTCTATTCTATTTACAGCAGCATTCCATGGGCCAAAGTGGGCTACAAGAAAGCTGGGGAGGAACTTTTTACAAGGGTTTGTAGAGGTAGGGTGAGAGGGAATAGGACTGAAGTTTGAGAAGGGGAGATTTGTACTGAATATTGGGAAGAGGTTCTTTACAATGAGGGTGGTGGGACGTTGGGATGGGTTGCCCAGAGAGGTTGCAGATGCACTCTCCCTGGAGTTGTTCAAACCCAAGTTGGATAAGGCCCTGAGTAAGCTGGTCTAGTGGAAGGTGCTCCTGTCCATGGCAGGGTGGGGATTGGAACTAGATGATCTTTAAGCTCCCTTCTAACCCAAACCATTTTATGATTGTGAGATCTTGACTGATCACAGCATCTAAACATGCTCAGAAACTACCAAACATGCCCCTTAAAGCATTTCTCTGAACTGGAACCTCTACACTGCATGCTAAGGTAAAATGTCTGTTGTTGTAAAAATGATTAGCACTGTTTTGCCATTGCTTCCCTAGCCATTTTAGAAGACAATCCTTTCTTTGACATAAGGACATGCTTTAATGGCCATGGTGGTAGCAGGTTGATGGTTGGACTTCATGATCTTAGGGGTCTTTTCCAACCAAAAAAATAATCTATGATTCTATATATTCTCTGCTATTTGTTGCTTCTTCTGGTTATATATGGACAATTCACCTTTGTGTTGACTGCCTCTCTCCTGAACAACCACACAAGTGCAGCTCAGATGTCTAACCTTGCAAGTGTCATTCTCCTATCTGACTTTGAGTTTCTCTTGGCACCCACCAAGTTACTCAAGTACAGTCGCTAAAGGATATGAAACTAGAAAACAGTGTAAACACAAGCCCAGGCTTGTACACTGTGTAATGTGTGGCACCACCACAACAGACAATCACACAGTGAGCAGCCTGTTCCAGTGCTCCAGCATCCTTAAAGAAATTGCTCCTCATGCTTATTCAAACTCCAACTTTTTCTGCCTCACTTTGTCACAGACAAAGCAATCCCACAGGACACCCAGTCCAAGACATTTCTTTTTATTCCCTAAACCCTGTCTTTTTAGGGAATTGGACCAGATGATCTTTCAAGGTTCCTTCCAACCTCTAACATCCTAACATTTTGTGATTCTGTGTCTTCAGACAGGACCTCAGCATCTTCACCTCAGAGCCAAATACACAGACTGTGAACAACTAGGATCAAAGGGCAGTTATCTGTCCCCCACAGCAAACTGCTGGCTAAGCTGTCAGCCCACAGCTTGGATGGCAACACTCTATGCTGGGTGAGGAACTGGCTGGAGGGCCGAGCCCAGAGAGTGGTGGTGAATGGTGCCACATCCAGCTGGCAGCTGTCACTAGTGGTGTCCCTCAGGGATCAGTGCTGGGCCCCATCCTCTTTAACATCTTCATAGATGATCTGGATGAGGGCATTGAGTCAGTCATCAGCAAGTTTGCAGATGACACCAAGCTGGGGGGAGATGTGGCTGGATTGGAGGGCAGAAGGGCTCTGCAGCGGGACCTTGACCGCCTGGACAGATGGGCAGAGTCCAAGGGGATGGCATTCAATGGCTCCAAGTGCCGGGGGCTGCACTTTGGCCACAACAACCCCATGCAGAGATACAGGCTGGGGTCGGAGTGGCTGGAGAGCAGCCAGACAGAGAGGGATCTGGGGGTGCTGATTGATACCCGCCTGAACATGAGCCAGCAGTGTGCCCAGGTGGCCAAGAGAGCCAATGGCATCCTGGCCTGCATCAGGAATGGTGTGGCCAGCAGGAGCAGGGAGGTCATTCTGCCCCTGTACTCTGCACTGGTTAGACCACACCTTGAGTACTGTGTTCAGTTCTGGGCCCCCCAGTTTAGAAGGGACATTGAGATGCTTGAGCGTGTCCAGAGAAGGGCAACGAGGCTGGTGAGAGGCCTCGAGCACAGCCCTACGAGGAGAGGCTGAGGGAGCTGGGATTGTTTAGCCTGGAGAAGAGGAGGCTCAGGGCAGACCTAATTGCTGTGTACAGCTATCTGAGGGGTGGTTGTGGCCAGGAGGAGGTTGCTCTCTTCTCTCAGGCAGCCAGCATCAGAATGAGAGGACACAGCCTCAGGCTGCACCAGGGGAAATTTAGGCTTGAGGTGAGGAGAAAGTTCTTCACTGAGAGAGTCATTGGACACTGGAATGGGCTGGCAAAGGGAGGTGGTGGAGTCGCCGTCCCTGGAGCTGTTCAAGGCAGGATTGGACGTGGCACTTGGTGCCATGGTCTAGCCTTGAGCTCTGTGGTAAAAGGTTGGACTTGATGACCTGTGAGGTCTCTTCCAACCCTGGTGATACTGTGAGACTGTGACCTTACTTGGCATAAGATAACAGGTGATCTAGTCTTGGCTGGAGTTTTCCTTAATTATTTAATCAGGTTGGTTTTATTTCCCTGCTTTTCCCTTAAGATCTTGCTTTCTGAGCTGGAAATCCAGAAAGTTGTCTCCTCACCAGTGTATTTCAGAAAGTAACTCTTTCTTCTGCCATGACTTAAAGCCTTTAGGTTGTTCCTTGGGAGCTGCATTTCTAGCAGATCCCCTGGCAACAGACACTGCCTTGGTCTGATCCTTATAAGGCTTTAATCAGAAAGACTTTTGAAACCACGGATTAAGCTCCATCTATGCTATAAAGAAGCCATTTGTCATTAAGCCATTTCCAACCAAACTGCGTTCACTCAGGACACTAAATCATGCAAACAGAATATAAATCATTTAGAGGCTTTATAAATCATGTTGGTCACTGAAAAAAAGAATAATGAAAGATTAAAGTGTTCATCTCAAAGTGAGATAAACCCCCCCACTTCCTTCATCTCCATTGCCCAACGTGGCCTCATTTAACTGGTCTGAAGCTCATGCAAGGCCCTTTGAAACCAAAGGAAAAACTGCTAGAAGTGGTCAGGACTAATTTTTTTTCTCCCTCCACCCACAATGAAGGGAAAAAAAAAAAAAGAAGAAGAGTTGTCTGTCAAAACTGAAATTGATTGATGGCAAAGGTTTGTTTTCAACAAGTCTCTCAGCTTTAAAAAAAGCCAGAAGAACCTTTGAATGATCAAGAAGTGCTGTTTTGACATTCCTTCAAGTGAGAAGTTTTATTTTCTAATTGAAAGAAACAAGTGAAAGTCTCACGTTCCTTTCTGTAGTGAAAAAGAGTCAATTGCTTAGAAAGGTTACAATAAAAATGTACTCTTTGAACATTATTAAAGTAAAATATTTAGTTTGGCCTTGTCTTGATTTTATTTTGGAGATTTTTTGTCCAAGTTTTACAGGGATCTTTCATCCTTGGTGGGATATAGGAAAAACACTGGAATTCTTGAAAACCCTGACAGGGTGAGGAATCCTAGAATCATAGAATGGTTTAGGTTGGAAGGGACCTCAAGGATCATCCAGCTCCAACCCCCTGCCATAGGCAGGGACACCTCCCACTAGAGCAGGCTGCTCAAGGCCTCATCCAGCCTGGCCTTAAACACCTCCAGGGAGGAAGCAGCCACAACCTCCCTGGGCAACCTGTGCCAGTGTCTTACCACCCTCACTGTAAAGAACTTCCTCCTAACATCCAGTCTGAATCTCCCCTCTGCCAGCTTAAACCCATTCCCCCTCGTCCTGACATTCCCAGACCTTGTCAATAGTCCCTCCCCAGCCTTCCTGTAGGCTCCCTTCAGATACTGCAAAGCCACTCTAAGGTCTCCTGGAAGCCTTCTCTTCTCCAGGCTGCAGAGCCCCAACTCTCTCAGCCTGTCCTCATAGCAGAGCTGCTGCAGCCCTCTGATCATCTTCGTGGCTCTCCTCTGGACCTGCTCCAGCAGTTCCATGTCCTTCTTGTGTTGGGGGCTTATATTGACAAGCACTGTTGAGATTCCCCCTCAGTTTTGTCTTTTCCAGACTAAAAAGCCCCAATTAGCTTCTTCATCAGCGAGATGTTCCTTCAGCTGTTCAGCAAGTTTCTTGTCCTTCTTGAACCAGGGAGCCCAGCACCGGACACAGTATTCCAGATGTGGCCTCACCAGGGCAGAGAAGAGGGAGAGGAGAATCTCTCTCAACCTGCTTGCCACACTCTTCTTAATGCACACCAGGATGCCATCGGCTTTGGCCACATGAACATAGTAAATTTCTCTTGTCCTAGTTCCACTGGAGGAGCACTGAAGGCCATTTGTTTCTTGACTTTCTTTAAGATGGTTGAAAAGTAGAGATGAAGTTATTTGTAAGATTGAATTCTCAAGAGCCCAGAGACATACAAGTACAATTCTAGTCACAGAAAGCTGTAACATCAGCTTGGGTCAATCAGAACAGCCTCTGGGCTAGTCTAGGGGTCAGGTTTTATCTTAGAGCTGCTCTATCTCATACTGGCACAGTCGACTGCAATGGCAACAAACCAGGCCCTTGTGTTTAAATGCAAATGTGAACTGCGTTGGCTACGGTGCTATCTATGTTGGCCACTGCTCTGCTAAGCTGATTTTTGTCTTGTGTGGGTTTTTTTTTTTCTCATTAATGTACCTTCTAAGTCCATTTTAAAGAGAAACTAACAAGTCAGCCATTGATTTACCATGGGACCCATTAGCAGCAGGCATTTAAAATTGCAGCCCATTTACTTTCAGCTGGATTATGGCCCTGCTGGTATCAATCACCATAACATCACAGACATCAGCAGGGCTGCACCAATTTCTGTGATCTGAAGGATCTGCCTTACCTTCCACCAAGGTATTTGCAGTAATTCAGCCTTGATTCTGAGAGTGGTTATTTGCAGCCGGACCCCTTATAGAGCCCCAGTGAAATAAAATTAGGTGAAGCAATTTCTAAGGCAATTTAAGGCCATTAAACATGACCAAAAAGTGATTAACATTGTTTGTGTGATTTACTGCCCTGGCTGAGCACTGTTTGGTTGAAAATGACTTAGTCAAAAATGCTTTTACATGCAGCAGGGAGAGGTTTTAATCCACTCTTACAAAAACACTGAGTTTAGCCAAATATGGAGGGCCAGATACAGTTACTCTGATCACTGCTAAATTAGGGGCTCAGTGTGTACTTATAAGGAAGAAACATGGGTCTCATTCCATCCAGCCTTGAAGTCATGGAATCATAGAATGGTAGAGATTGGAAGTGATCTCTGGAGATCATTGAGACCAACCCCCTTGCCAAAGCAAGATCACCTAGGGCAGGTCAGACAGGAACATTCCCATCAGGGTTTGGAAATTCTCCAGGCTCCACAATCTCTCTGGGCAGCCTGTTAGAATGCTCTGGCACTGTCACAGCAAGGAAGTTTTTTCCTTGTGTTCAGGTGGAATTTCCTGGGCACCAGTTTGTGTCCATTGCCCCTTGTCTTCTCATAACACACCAGTGAGAAGAGGCTGGCCCCCTCTTCTTGACACTCACCCTTAAGTTATCTGTGAACATTAACCAGATCCCCTCTCAACCTTCTCTTGTCCAGGATAAATAGCTACAAGTGACTCAGCCTTTCCTCTGGTCCCTTCATCCCCATGGTCCTCCCTGTCCCTCTTGTAGTGGGGAGCCCAGGCTGTCTCCACTCCTAAACTGCAGTGCAGGGTCAGAGCGTTCCTAAAATAACCATCTCCACTCCTGCAGTGATGTTTCATTCTTATGGGAGGTAGTTTCCAGTCTAGAGTGGGACCCATGGTCACAAATTTAAATCATAGAATGTTTTTGGTTGGAAAAGATCTTTAAGATCCCCCAGTCCAACCATTCTCTGAGTCTACCAAAGCTGTACTCATGGCAGTGTATCATAAACTTCTCCCTTCTCTACCCCAGTGCTCTCCCCTCCTCAGCCTTTCCAAAATGAGGAAGTTTGCTGTGGACCATATCATGGACTCATGGAGTCATAGAGTCATGAAATCATAGGTTGCATCTAACAAAGACAAATAAAACCCCTTAAGTATCAGAGGCAATATTTAAAGCACGCTCTGATCCAAATACTGTTTTCTGACAGTGCTCCTCTGATGCTGTCCGTAACGAGGTGGAAGAGCGGTGTGCAGTGAACCCTGGGAAAGCTGCTTCTGATTGCTTAGGTTGTGTAGCAAATTAAAAATCATCTCATCCACCAATTCTCTGGCCTAGATTTGTTTCCTTCCACTGCCAGATGCAACTTAGTGGCACCTGCTCACCTTCTGATTCAGAAGTGAGCTGGCAACACCTGTTCTGATTTAATTTGATGAAGGTAAATCACTACACGTCCCTTAGCAGCAAGGATCCATTATCAGTAACTACATTATCTGCAGCCTACTAAACTTTTGCTCTGGACACATTTACAGGAAGATAAGGAAAATAATAGGAAACATCTCAGCAAGCAGTTGCCAATCTAAACTCTTTTCTCCACTCCAGGATCACCTAGCTCTCTAGGCAGGAGGGAAGAAAAGTGAGTTTACCATCAGGCTTTTGCAACCTGTTTGTGAATGCAGATAGTAAATCTGCATTGATGGATGAGGACTTGTAGCTCTACTCAAGAGGACATCTGCAGGAGGTGGAGGACTTAGTTTGGGCTGCAAGTTAAAAACCAAACAAACCACAAAAGTATGGTTTGTGATTGCAGTTGTAAAGCAGAGAGCTGCAAAAGTTTTGGGCCCCTTACTAGAGGAAAGATATTGAGTTTCTGGGGCATATCCAGAGAAGGGCATCAAGGCTGGTGAGGAATCCAGAAAACAAGTCTTAAAATGAGCAGCTGAGGGAACTGGCATTGCTTAGTCTGGAGAAGAGGAGGGTGAGGGGACACCTCATTGCTCTCTGTGACTCCCTGAAAGGAAGGGGGTGGGAGCGAGGTGGAGGTCAGTTTCTTCTCCCTAATATCAGATGATAGAATGAGAGGAAATGTCCTGAAATTGTGCCAGGGGAGGTTTGGGTTGGATATTAGGAAATAGTTCTTTGCTGAAAGCGTGGCCAGGCATTGGAACAGGCTGCCCAGGGAGGTAGTAGAATCACCATCCCTAGAGGTGTACACCAAACTTGTCAACATGGCACTTTGTGATGCGGTTTAATGGCCATGCTGATGTTAGGTTGATGGCTGAACTTGATGACCTTAGAGGTCTTTGTCATCCGGAACAATTCCATGAGTCTGTGCTAACAGGACACATGTCAGACTTGCCTGCTGTTCACCACTTCCCATTTGATTCACCTTCCGCTTTGGTTTCTTTTTTAACAGCTCAATTTTGCAAAGCTCAACAGTGGAATAGCAACCAAATGTAGCTAACATAAAGGGGGAACTGCCTCAAGGGCACTAAGAGAGAGCAAAAGATTCCATCGGCTTTTGCACAGGCACAGCAGCTGACATATGGCACAAAGCAACAAGCCACCCAACCCAGAGCTATTTGGCAGTGACCTGCACATCTGCTGGAGTAGGAACCAAGGCCTTAGGGCACAGTTCAACTCACTGAATGAGAAAACAGCAGCTTCCCCATCCTTCCTTACAATGCATCCATCTGCAGTGCAGCTCGTAGGAGGAGTACAGCCCCACTCCCAGTAACACCCTGCGCTGTAACACAGAGCTGTAAAATTACATAGTGGGGGTCTCTACCGAAGGCTGGATTGCATTTACTTTGTGTTCAGGCTCCGTGGAGAAATACCCTGGGAGTCCTGGTGGACAGTAAGCTATCCATAGCACAGCAATGTGTCCCTGTGGTCAAGAAGGCTAATGGTGTCTTAGTGTGCGTTAAGAAGAGCGTGGACTGCAGGTCAGGGGAGCTTCTTCTGCCCCTTTGCTCGGCCCTGGTGAGAACATATCTGGAGTACCATGTCCAGTTCTGTGCTCCCCAAAGGGAACTACTGGAGAGAGTCCAACAGAGGCTATGAGGATGATGAAGGAATTGGAAGATCTGTTTGATAAGGAAAGACTGAGAGACCTGTGGCTGATTAGCCTGGAGAAGCGAAGGCTGAGAAGGGATCTTATTAATGTTTGCAAATACCTGAAGCATGGATGTCAAGAAGATGGACCAAGTCTTTTTCATTGCTGTCCTGTGGTAGGATAAGGGGCAAGTGACACAAACTGGAACACAGGAAGATCCACCTCAACATGAGGAACAGCTTTGCTATGAAGGTGCTGGAGCCTTTAAGCAAGCTGCCCAGGGAGGGTGTGGAATCTCCTGCCCTAAGGACTTTCCCAACCCGCTTGGACATATTCCTGTGTGACCTGCCTTATGTGATCCTGCTTTGGCAGAGGAATGGATTTGATCTCCAGAGGCCACTTTCAACCCCTACAATTCTATGATTCTATGAAGTGAAAACTAATTTTTTTCCAATTAGTATTTTCTCCTAAGTAGAAAATAAAATGGTGGTGGGATTTTGTTGCTTGGTTGATTTTGGTTTTGTTTTGGGGCTGGTTTTGGGGGTTTTTTTTGTCTGTTTGGTTTTGGTTTCTTGTTTGTTTTTGTTTTGTTTTTGTTGGCTGGTTGGCTTTCATTTTTTTGTCTAACTAGTAGACTAAAGATTCATCTTGGGTTCCCATAAAAAGCAAACCCCAAAACTTCTGTTCAACATTTCTTGCAAGAATCATTGCTAGAAGAAAACCTGCAAGGGAGGTGATTCTCCCCCTTTACTCTGCTCTCGTCAGACCCCACCTGGAGTACTGTGTGCAGTTCTGGAGCCCCCAATACAAGAAGGACATGGAACTGCTGGAGCGGGTCCAAAGGAGAGCCACGAAGATGATCAGAGGGCTGGAGCACCTCTGCTATGAGGACAGGCTGAGAGAGTTGGGGCTCTTCAGCCTGGAGAGGAGAAGGCTTCGAGGAGACCTTATAGTGGCCTTCCAGTATCTGAAGGGAGCCTACAGGAAAGCTGGGGAGGGACTATTTACACTGTCTAGTAATGTTAGGACGAGGGGGAATGGGTTTAAGCTGGAAGAGGGGAAATTTAGACTGGATGTTAGGAGGAAGTTCTTTACAGTGAGGGTGGTAAGGCACTGGAATGGGTTGCCCAGGGAGGTTGTGGATGCTTCCTCCCTGGAGGTGTTTAAGGTCAGGCTGGATGAGGCCTTGGGCGAGCTGCTCTAGTGGGAGGTGTCCCTGCCTATGGCAGGGGGTTGGAGCTGGATGATCCTTGAGGTCCCTTCCAACCTAAACCATTCTATGATTCTATGATTCTATGATTCCCCATGAGAAATGCAAGACTGGTGCAGTGGGATGGAAACTCCAGACTAGAAAGACAAATTTTAGTTGCCAAGGAATGAAGATCAGGATTATCAGCATCCTAAAGGCTCAGAGTTCTTGAGAGGGCAAAATCAAGGCAATGCATCTGGGGAGCATGGGGGAGGGATATGAAGAAGGAATACATGTTTTCTTTCTTTGCCACAGTGAATTGAAGTGACTGGCAATGGTATCTGGAAAGGCAGACACCAAGGAGGCAGGCAGAAGTGGAAGACGTTTTGAAATGCATTGCCATAGAGATCTGAGATGCACTGATGTGAGTATAACACAAAGTGGATGGGATAGAAGGGCTGATGTGATACTAATGGGAAGCAAGAAGCTAAGATTGCCACAGGAGAGGAGGAGGAAGGAAGAGGAGGACAAGCATATGGGGGGGAAAGGCCGATGTGAGAAGGAAAAAATATCTGCCATTATGGAGAGTTGTAAAGAAGTTTAAGGATGAAATAATTTCAACAGGCCAAGCAGGTTTATATAAAGGAAACTGCTTAGAGCCTGGTTTGTATCATCAGGAGACACAATTCATTCACAAGCTTTTGGTCACAAAAGCACTGAAGCTGTAATGTGTGTTTTCCAATTATCACTTCTGATTGAACCACAAGCAGCACTTCCCTCCCATGCCAGAAGAAGCTGCAAGCAGCAGTCAGGGTGTAACTCCATTCTCCTCTGAAATTGTAGTCCTCCTAATGCAATTCAGAGAGTTGACTGGCTTGTGTGTTCTTCAAGGTGTTTGGTTTTGGGTTTCTTGTTTTGTTTTGTTTGGGTTTTTTTGTTTAGATTGTTCCTCCTTTTTGTTTGTCTGTGAAAAAAAAAATCTATTGACTTTGGCAGAATGGCTTGAGCAGATTCTTCTTTTCACTGTTGCAACCTAGGTGAACCTGCTTTGCTGGTGGGAGGTGGACTCAGTGATCCCCAGAGGTCCCTTGCAACACCTAACAGTCTGTGTTCTGTGATACCATTGAGACACAAACCCAGTTCATACTGGGAAGCACAATCATTGCTCTCTACAACTTTCTGAAAGGAAGTTGCAAGAAGGTGGGGCCCAGTCCCTAGGAGATGGAATGAGAGGAAATAGCCTGGAATTGTGCCAGGGGAGGTTTAGGTTGGATACTAGGAAAAAAAATTTTCTTGAAGGAGTGGATAGGCATTGGAACAGGCTGCCCACAGAGGTGGTGGTACAACAGTCCCTGGAGCTGTTCCTGGAATGTTTGGTCATGGCACTTGGGGACGTGGTTTAATGGCCACGGTAGTGTTGGGTTGATGATTGGACTTTATGATCTTAGAGCTCTTTTCCAACCAGAACTATCTTATGGTACAAAGCAGGATGAAACAACATCAGAGAACTCCCTTGACACAGGACAGTGATGATACAAGTGCAAGAAGCCGGAAGGAACTTCAGAGGGCAAATCCTATGCTCAGAGTGAGGTAATGAGTTGCTACTTCCGATGAAATGAAGTCACTTGAAAGATGTGGAAACCTCCAAAATTGAGTATAATGGTTTCCTGGAGGTGAACAATTCCTATCAGACTGGAAGAATTCAGGAAGAAGAGGGTTATTTCCTCTGGGAGGTATTTTTAGTGAAGCTGGCCCAACTTCATAAAACCCAGGAAGTGATGGCTTTTCCTGCAACACATCTCCATCACACCAAATCAGTCACACCTGAGAGCAAGGCAGAAGTCACACTGCTAAGAGAAATATCCTGCATGAGGAAGCCAGCTTACTTCTGGCTTCCAAGGACTGGAAAAAAAATAGAACTTAGTGGTGAGTTCGGCCAGGACGTTAGGTTTTTTGGGACTAGTTCAGGAAGATCTAAGTCAGCTTTCAGGAATTTTTGGCTATAAGCTCTGCTATAGAAAAGGGAGGGAAGGCAGGGGAGAAGTTGTGAGGGAAGTGGGGGAGAAGAGAAAAACGAACAAAAGGGAAGAGGGAAAAAAAAGAGACAAGAAAAAAAATAAGTGAAGAGAAAAAAGGGAGGAAAGGAAAAATAACAGAGGGAAAGGGCAAAAAAGAAAGGGAAAAGAAGGGAAAGGACAGGGTAAAAGGCCTGCCATCTGATGGAAGGAGAAATGAAAAGAGAGAGATCTCAGGAGTAAAACCCATTTACACGGGTCACCATGTGAACCCCAGCTTTGAAATGTGAAAATTTGCAATCACTTCTCCACATCCAGCAAATCCCTGGAGTAATCCAAGGTGTGCTACTCATCATCTCTCTCATGCACACACAAACATGCAAATACAGGTTTGTACATACACACATTTCTGCTTTCTGAGATCAAAACTAATCCCAATCATAGAATGGTTTGGGCTAGAAGGGGCCTTACAGATCACCTACTTCCAACACCCCTGCCAACCGTGTGCTGGGCTGCATCAAGAGCAGTGTGGGCAGCAGGGCAAGGGAGGGGATTCTCCCCCTTTACTCTGCTCTCCTCAGACCCCACCTGGAGTACTGTGTGCAGTTCTGGAGCCCCCAACACAAGAAGGACATGGAACTGCTGGAGCGAGTCCAGAGGAGAGCCACGAAGATGATCAGAGGGCTGCAGCAGCTCTGCTATGA
>WAAF01006674.1:1566-15429 GCA_013400475.1 Tricholaema leucomelas
ATTCTATTCTATTCTATTCTATTCTATTCTATTCTATTCTATTCTATTCTATTCTATTCTATTCTATTCTATTCCATTCCATTCCATTCTATTTTATTCTATTCTATTCCATTCCATTCCATTCCATTCCATTCTATTCTATTCTATTCTATTCTATTCTATTCTATTCTATTCTATTCTATTCTATTCTATACTACTTAAATACTTTTTTCCTGGTCTTCCAGACTGAATTGGTTTATTAGGGCATGGCTTCCTTTAGCAAATGGAAGAGGGGAGCTGGGAGGGAATTACTGGCTGCCAATGACAAAGGCAGAGTGGCATTTTTGGGTGAGGCACACAGACAGTGAAGTCCCCAAAGTAGGATACATATTAATATTCTATTAAAATTGGCATCTGCCTGTGCTGGATTTGTTCTGTTCTACCCTCCCCATTAAAAATACAAAAGCCCAGATGAAGGCAATGAATTAACAATAAGCTGCACTTTTGGAGTCAGGATGCAGATCCAAGAGGTAATAAATTTCCAGAGTAATTAGATGAAATTTTGTTCCTGTTTAAAACCTCTGGAAAAATAGTTCATGTTTATGCTTTTATGGCATCTTAACTCTCGCTGCTGTCAGAGTAATCCACAAAGCACTTTTGTAGAGCAAAAATAAGAAGCAAAAATGTTGTTTGGGTTTTTTTTTTCTTGTTTATAGAACTGTTTTTTTATATTTCTATTAATTTAATGCTTCTTGCTTTAATTGGATCAGAGGTACTACAGGAATGAATGGGTGAGACCACATCTGGACTACTGTGTCCAGTTCCTGGCTCCCTCCTCCTCCAGAGCAAAAGAGACAGAGATATACTTAAGAGTGTCCAATGTAGGAATGCAAGGATGAGGAAGGGACTGGAACATTTGTCTTAGGAGGAAAGACTGAGAGACCTGGGGCTGTTTAGCTTGGAGAAGACAAGAGATTAAATTTCTGATAAGAAAGAGGTAAGAAACCTTATCTCTTGTCTCAGAAGAAAGGGACCTGAGGGTGATGGTAGAGAGTAGCCGAAGAGGAGGCAGCAGTGCCCAGGTGGGCAGGAGAGCCAATGGCATCCTGGGCTGGCTCAGGAGCAGTGTGGGCAGCAGGACAAGGGAGGTTCTTCTGCCCCTGTGCTCAGCACTGCTCAGGCCACACCTTGAGTGCTGTGTCCAGTTGTGGGCTCCTCCATTGCAGAGAGATGTTGAGGTGCTGGAAGGTGTTGAGAGAAGGGCAGCAAGGCTGGGGAGGGGCCTGGAGCACAGCCCTGTGAGGAGAGGCTGAGGGAGCTGGGGGTGTGCAGCCTGCAGAAGAGGAGGCTCAGGGCAGACCTCATTGCTGTCTACAACTCCCTGCAGGGATGCTGTAGCCAGGTGGGGTTGGGCTTTGCTGCCAGGCAACTGGCAACAGAAAGAGGGGACACAGCCTCAAGCTGTGCCAGGGGAGGTTCAGGCTGGATGTGATGAGGAAGTTGTTGTCAGAGAGAGTGATTGGCATTGGAATGGGCTGCCCAGGGAGGTGGTGGAGTCGCTGTGGCTGGAGGTATTGAAGCCAAGCCTGGATGAGGCACTTAGTGCCATGGTCTGGTTGGTTGGGCAGGGCTGGGTGCTAGGTTGGACTGGATGAGCTTGAAGCTCTCTTCCTATCTGCTTGATCCTATATGATTTTATATGATTCTCGCTTGGAAGAGTGTCCAAGGAAGAGTGGCTGATGAGCTCCAGGAATGCATCTACACATCCATGTGTTCACAGCAGATAAAAAGAGGCAACAATTCAAGGACATTGCAGAATTCTTACAGATATTTCCCTTCCTTCTTTTTTTCTTTTGATTACTATAAAGGCAGACAACAGCAGTGACAAGATCCCAGCTTTGATTAACCCTCACTCTTTTCCAGCCAATTCGAATTTGCTGATAAGAAAATGGTTCCATTCATCAGATTAAAAAGGCAGAAGCTGTTGCTTAATCCTAACTCTCTATGATTTTTAGTCAAACTGGTTAGACTCTAACCATAAATCAGCCTGAGAGGCTGAAATATTCAATCACCCAGAAAAACACACACAATTATTTAGTGAAAGGCTGTGGACCTCTTTAATCCCACTTAAATGACAACAGATCTGAAGTCTTCAAATGAGAGATTAGGTAATTTTTTTTTTTAAGAAAAATCATAGAATCAGTCAGGGTTGGAAGGGACCACAAAGATCATCCACTTCCAACTCCCCTGCCAAGGGCAGGGACACCTCACACTCAATCAGGCTGTCCAGAGCCTCATCCAGCCTGGCCTTAAATACATCCAGGGATGAGGCTTCCACCACCTCCCTGCGTAACCCCTTCCAAGGTCTCACCATCCTCATGCTGAAGGACTTCTTGACATCCACTTTGCATCTACCCATTTACAGCTTTGTTCCATTCCCTCCAGTCCTAACACTGCCTGACAGCCTAAAAACCATAGAATCACAGAATCAAGCAGGTTGGAAGAGAGCTCCAAGCTCAGCCAGCCCAACCTAGCACCCAGCTCTATCAACCAGACCATGGCACTAAGTGCCTCATCCAGGCTTTGCTTCAAGACCTCCAGGGACAGTGACTCCACCACCTCCCTGGGCAGCCCATTCCAATGCCAATCACTCTCTCTGACAACAACTTCCTCCTAACATCCATCCTAGACCTTCCTTGTAGCTGCTCTGCCACAATGCCCTGGTTCAATAACGGCAGCACGTGGTCATCAGCATGCAACACTTCCCTGGCACAACTTGAGGCTGTGTCCCCTGGTTCTGTTGCTGGCTGCCTGGCAAATCACTCTCTCTGCAAAGAACTTCCTCCTTTTGTAGACATAAAGTTGGTAGAATGTTCTGGCTGGCATTTGAGCCATGTTGTACTTGTCCTTCTGTCTGTACAGACACACACACTCTGCTGTCACCATCTGAGGGTGCTACCCTGACTTTCAGATTCCTTTTTAGCCAGTCCCAAGAGGTGCAGCTGGGGCAGGTGCATGCCTTTCACCTGCTTTTGCCTGCTTATTAAGGCAAAGTTTGCAGCTCCAATACTCCTTCACTTGCACTTTTTGGTGCTTAATAGGGTAAGAGGCCACTGGAATAAAGCAGAAGTCTTTTGTCATTGCTTAGATAGAGATTTGCACTGTTCCTAAGTGTGCAGCAGCTGTGAACTGCATCCTTAACTTCAGATTTCAGTCTGATTTTTCATCTTTAACTGTAAGTAAACTCTGAGAATAAAAGCTATTACCTTTGCTGGAGCTCCTGTGACAAGAGGGATATGGATGTGCTGGAAGGTGTCCAGAGAAGGGCCACAAGGATGATCAGAGGGATGGAGCTGTTCTGTTAGCGGGAGGGACTGAGGGAGTAGGGGCTGTTCACTCTGGAGAGGAGGAGGCTTCAAAGTGACCTTATCATAGAATCACAGAATGTTCTCCAGAATAAAAAGTCCCAGGTCACTCAGCCTCTCCTCATCAGGCAGTGCTCCACGTCCCTCATCATCCTCATCCCATGGCTGACTTGTTCTCCACTAGCACTCCCAGGTCCCTCTCCTTGGGGCTGCTCTCCAGCAGACACCTCCCAGCCTGGACTGCTGCAGTTTATTATTCCTGCCCAGGTGCAGGACTCTGCACTTGTCCTTGTTGAACCTCATTTGGACCCTCTGTGCCCAGCTCTGCCTGTCCAGGCCTTGCTGGATGGCAGCACAGCCTGCAGCTGTATCAGCCAAGCCTCCCAGTTTGGTGCCATCAGCAAGCTTGCTCAGCAGACACTGTCTGCCCCCTCCTCAAAGTCATTGAAGAAGATGTTGAACAGGACTGGACCCAGCACTGATTCAAACTCAATTCAGCCAAGATAAGGACAAAACCTTTGGACTTCACAGATTTACACAAGCTGGCAGGTCTTGTGCACATAACCTTTTCTGCCTGACTTCTGGACAAATAAGGTGTCCCTGCCCATGGCAGGGGGGTTGGAACTAGATGATCTGAAGGGAGCCTACAGGAAGGCTGGGGAGGGACTATTGACAAGGTCTGGGAATGTCAGGACGAGGGGGAATGGGTTTGAACTGGCAGAGGGGAGATTTAGACTGGATGTTAGGAGGAAGTTCTTTCCAGTGAGGGTGGTGAGACACTGGCACAGGTTGCCCAGGGAGGTTGTGGCTGCTTCCTCCCTGGAGGTGTTTAAGGCCAGGCTGGATGAGGCCTTGAGCAGCCTGCTCTAGTGGGAGGTGTCCCTGCCTGTGGCAGGGGGTTGGAGCTGGATGATCCTTGAGGTCCCTTCCAACCTAAACCATTCTATGATTCTATGATCCTTGTGGTCCCTTCCAACCCTGACTGATTCTATGAGTCTATGAGATGAGTTCATCCAGCTGAAGCTGCCTGTCCCCATCAGCCTCCCCATCAGTTGAGCATGAGAGTGGTGAGACTCTGGAATGGGTTGCCCAGGGATGTGATGGAACCTTCTTGTGGCCTTCCAGCATCTGAAGGGGGCTCCAAAAAAGCTGGGGAGGGATTTTTGAGGCTATCAGGGAGAGCCAGGACTGGGAAGAACGGAGCAAAGCTGGAGGTGGGGAGAGTCAGACTGGAGGTGAGGATGAAGTTTCTCAGAATGAGAGTGGTGAGAGGCTGGAATGGGTTGCCCAGGGAGGTGGTTGAGGCCCCATGCCTGGAGGTGTTTCAGGCCAGGCTGGCTGAGGCTGTGTGCAGCCTGCTCTAGGGTAGGGTGTCCCTGGGCATGGCAGGGGGGTTGGGACTGGCTGATCCTTGTGATCCCTTCCAACCCTGCCTGATTCTGATTTCCTCATTTGCCTCAAATTTCTGCTGGCATTGTGCATCCACATAATAGATAGGACAGCAAAAGAGGAAGGAAAAGAAAGAGGACAACTAACAATTCACCCCTAAAAATTGTCTGAATGCTTCAAAGGTTCTTTATGTTTGATTTTTGTTTGTTTGTTTGTTTCATTTTATTATGTTATGGTTTGCTCTGCTGGAAAGTGAGGCAGACAATGAATCTGACAGGGAGAAAGGCAAAGCAAAGAGGAACTGCAAGATCCTAAGGGCAAGCTGCCACGCAGAGCACCGAATCGTCCTCATTTTGAGATCATCTGCTGGAGGAATATCAATCCTGACAGGCTTTTCCCTTCTATCTCATTAGAGACAGAGCAAACCTGCTGAGATGCAGGCTTTCACCACTTCTAATTCTCACCTACAGGGAGGCAATGAAAAAGATCTCATCAAAATGGAGACCCCCCCCCTGTAAAATCATCAGTCCTGGGCAAGAGGTCTCCCTGCTGCTGGTGGGCAGTGCTCGCGGCGATGCTGCCTGACTGTATTTGCTTTTCCCTAAGTGGAAGGCTCCCTGCACTCTCTAGGCAGGTGTTAGAAACCTCCACCAATGCTTCTCAGGCTGCCTTGCTATCAGAGTACTGTGTNAGAGGACACAGCCTCAGGCTGCACCAGGGGAAGTTTAGGCTTGAGGTGAGGAGAAAGTTCTGCACTGAGAGAGTCATTGGACACTGGAATGGGCTGCCCAGGGAGGTGGTGGAGTCGCCGTCCCTGGAGCTGTTCAAGTCAGGATTGGACGTGGCACTTGGTGCCATGGTCTGGCCTTGAGCTCTGTGGTAACAGCTTGGACTTGATGATCTGTGAGGTCTCTTCCAACTTTGGTGATACTGTGGGACTGTGATACAGAGTGGAGCAACAACCAGCTCTGTCTTTGTGTCTGCTCTCCCTCCCCGCTCCCTCCCTCCCACTGTTTTAGTCCATTCCTTCATCTATTTTTCCTTAAGTGCCTCCAGCTTGAGTTTGCTCTTGCTGGACACATAACATTTATCCCAATTAAAAATTAAAGACATTGGCTCCAGCCTTCCCTTGGCCATTTGCTAGACACAGGAACAATGTTTGCTGACACATTGATGGGTAAGGTCAGGCTTGAACTCCCTCTTTGTCACAGAATTGACTTTCACAAGCACGAGGCAAGGTAAGCATTTTAAATGAATCTTTTCTATCAGCTGCAGGTTCTGATCTGCTGCTCCAGCAAGCAGCTGCACTACTGTCTAGGGGAGGCAGAGAAGATAGAGAGCATTTTAATATGCAGCTGAACCTCCTGTCTGGGAGGTGGAAAGAAGATAGAGAGCACTTTAATACACACCCAAACCTCCTGTCTAGGGTGGCAAAGAAGGTAGAGAGTAGTTTTATATGCAACTAAACCTCCTGTCTAGGGTGGCAAAGAAGGTAGAGAGTAGTTTTATATGCAACTGAAGCTCCTGTCTAGGGGTGGCAGAGAATGTAGTGAGTATTTTAATACACACAGGTAAGTGTATGTGCAGGTATACATACAGCATCCAGTTCTGGACCTCCTATTGCAAGCATAGAATCAGTCAGGGTTGGAAGGGACCAAAAGGAGCAGCCAGTTCCAACCCCCCTGCCATGCCCAGGGACACCCTACCCTAGAGCAGGCTGCACACAGCCTCAGCCAGCCTGGCCTGAAACACCTCCAGCCATGGGGCCTCAACCACCTCCCTGGGCAACCCCTGCCAGCCTCTCACCACTCTCATGCTCAACAACTTCCTCCTCACCTCCAGGCTGAACCTACCCATCTCCAGCTGTGCTCCATTCCCCCCAGTCCTGTCACTCCCTGATATCCTGAAAAGTCCTTCCCCAGCTTTTTTGCCACAAGAGGGCTGTGGAGATGCTGGAGAGTGTCCAGAGCAGGGCCAGGAGGATGCTGAGAGGGCTGCAGCAGCTCTGCTGTGAGCACAGACTGAAAGAGTTGGGGCTGTGCAGGCTGGAGCAGAGGAGGCTCCCAGGTGACCTTCTTGTGGCCTTCTAGGATCTGAAAGGGGCTACAAAAAAGCTGGGGAGGGACTTTTTAGGCTATCCCTGCCCTCCTTGGATTTGTGCTCTCTGGATCTGCTCAAGACCTCATCCAACCTGGTCTAATGGAAGGTGCACCTGCCCATGGCAGTGTTTGGAACTAGATGATCTTCAAGGTCCCTTTCAACACTGTGACTGTAATAATTACATGAGGTAGTGATTGCTAGAGAAAGAAAATGAAGCAAAAAGAAAGAAAGGAAAAAAGGAAAAATACTTTATTAGTTCCTTAGCTCCTTCATATAAATGCAATCAAGCTTCTGGAAACTGTTTGTGCCTTAAACTGGAAGCATTGTTTCAGTATCAGAGCCAGTGTGCCCAGGTGGGCAGCAGAGCCAATGGCATCCTGGGCTGGCTCAGGAGCAGTGTGGGCAGCAGGACAAGGGAGGTTCTTCTGCCCCTGTGCTCAGCACTGCTCAGGCCAGCCCTGGAGTGCTGTGTCCAGTTGTGGGCTCCTCCATTGAAGAGAGATGTTGAGGTGCTGGAAGGTGTCCAGAGAAGGGCAGCAAGGCTGGGGAGGGGCCTGGAGCACAGCCCTGTGAGGAGAGGCTGAGGGAGCTGGGGGTGTGCAGCCTGCAGCAGAGGAGGCTCAGGGCAGAGCTCATTGCTGTCTGCAGCTCCCTGCAGGGAGGCTGTAGCCAGGTGGGGTTGGGCTCTGCTGCCAGGCAGCCAGCGACAGAAGAAGGGGACACAGCCTCAAGCTGTGCCAGGGCAGGTTCAGGCTGGATGTTAGGAGGAAGTTGTTGTCAGAGAGAGTGATTGGCATTGGAATGGGCTGCCCAGGGAGGTGGTGGAGTGGCCGTGGCTGGAGGTGTTGAAGCCAAGCCTGGCTGGGGCACTTAGTGCCATGGTCTGGTTGGTTGGGCAGGGCTGGGTGCTAGGTTGGGCTGGAGGAGCTTGGAGCTCTCTGCCAACCTGCTTCGTTCTATGATTCTCTGTTCCACAGCAGCAATATCACTGCACAGCCTTTCAGTTGTACAACAAAAAAGGCTCCAGTAGGTGCAAAGGCAGCTGAATTAATACAGGTCACACAAATAATTCCTTAGGTATATATAACCTTATTTTCTAATTAAAAAGCTTTCTGCTTCTCCTGCCTAAGCAGAGCATTTCTCTAATGACTGCACTGCTCAGAAGCATGTCTAATTAGCACGATTGAAGAATAATTTGTTACATAAGCCAAAACTTCACAGCTCTTCACACTAAGGTCAGATCTTTTTTTTTCATGTGGTGCAATTTTTGGCATGAAAGGAAACTATTAAAAGTCACAGCATCCATTTGTTTAACTCTTCCTTTTTCTCTTCATTTGACAAACCTTTGGCAGGAAAACAATGATGAACAAAAAGCTGATTTAATTTTAGCAGCCCAGATGATGTTTAGGTGAGTCCAGAAGGATGAATCTGTGACCACAGCAGAACCTGAAGTGTAAAATTCACTGTTAGGGCTGGAATTGACTAAAGACCTTTCTTGAGGCTAAAAGCAAAGCTGAGTTTTCAGTGTGGCAGTCCCCCCTCAGTAATTCCTAGGAAGGTTCATTAGCATTCCATCACCTTTTCCTCTCTCCCAGTGAGCTAACCAAGCTCAGTCCTTCCAGCTGGCTAGGACAAAAGGAATGTGCATACCTCCAGGGAACAGAAATGTGCTTGGAGTGAGGGTGCTGAACACATACCCAAGCAGCAAGTGCTTGCTAGAAAGCCCTTCACTCTAAGTTGTTGGTTGGGATTGTCTAGAAGGCTTTTTGTGATTTATTGGTGTAAAACACCTTTGTAGCTGTCTGACCTCATGGGGATTTCAATACCTTTAGCTCAGAGAATGTCAGTGTTGTCAGACTGAACATGGAGAGGTAGTTAAGAAGGGAGACCAGGGCTTAGATAGCAAGCAATGGCAGGGAGGAGGGAGAGATTAGGTCTCAGATCTGGTACTGATGGCTACATTCTACACTTCAAGAGCCCTCGTGGATTGAGAGAGATTTCTTGCTTTTAGGCAAGAGGTTTAGAATAGAATAGAACAGAACAGAACAGAACAGAATAGAATAGAATAGAATAGAATAGAATAGAATAGAATAGAATAGAATAGAATAAAATCAAGCAGGTTGGAAGAGACCTCCAAGCTCATCCAGTCCAACCTAGCACCCAGCCCTATCCAGTCAACCAGACCATGGCACTAAGTGCCTCATCCAGGCTTTTCCTGAACACCTCCAGGGATGGTGACTCCACCACCTCCCTGGGCAGCCCATTCCAATGCCAATCACTCTCTCTGCCAACAACTTCCTCATCACATCCAGCCTATACTTCCCCCAGCACAACTTGAGACTGTTTCAGATGTTTTGCTTCCTCTTTGCTCCCATTCTGTGCTTCTGTCCTTCACAACCTCCCTGGAGGTGTTCAAGACCAGGTTGGATGAGACCTTGAACGACCTGCTCTAGTGAGAGATGTCCCAGCCTGTGGCAGGTGGTTGGAACTAGAAGACCTTTGAGGTCCCTTCCAACCCAACCCATCCTTTGATTCTCTGACTCTACGAATTAGGAGCTGAGCAATTGCTGTGCAGTGTGAACCAGCAGAGAGGGATAAACATCAGCAAGGAAATCTTTGTGTCGTTTGAAGAGCTCCACGAGATCCACTTCCCAGTGTCCTATAAATAGAGAAGTTACTCCAGTGGTTATTAAAGCAGCTACTTAAAGGACAGATTTTGATTACTACAAAGTTTAGAGGTTTCAAAGAGCTTATTGATGGGGATAATCATTTCAGTTGGTGACAGTATTAATGCTTCTCATCTCACACAAAAATACCATGACAGCAAAAAAAGCTTATTTCAGGACATAAGAGTGCTTTGGGAAGGCAGGGTGTAGGTGGGTCAGGGATCCCTGCCCTGGTCACAGTATTTTAGCACAGGCGGCATAAGACCTCAGAGCAATGAAATGGAGCTTACAGCAGGATGTATTGCAAAGAGATTTAGTGGCCTGGCTGATGGAGTTCTGATATTACACATCAGTAGTGTGTCACTTGTTACTGCTCTCTGCACAGCTGTGGTGGGGATATCTCCTTTAGGCACTACAAAGCTTCTCAGTGCTTGAATTTCAGTGCTTTACCCTTCCAGATAATACTTCATTTAGCCTTCTCTTCATTAATGATGTCCTCTTACCTCTCAGTTGTGACTTTGAGGTGCTCTGGTGCAAACTACCAGGGAAGGAGTTCCATACCTCCAGACACTACTTTGTTTTGTCTTCTCTCCATTAACAATGCCCTCAATTCTCAGTTGTGATTCTGAGGTGCTCTGGTGCACACTATCAGGGAAGCAGTTCCATGCTTCCAGACACTACTTTGTTTTACCTTCTCTCCATTAATGATGTCCTCTTACCTCTCAATTCTGATTTTGAGGTGCTCTGGTGCACACTACCAGGGAAAGAGTTCCATGCTGGTCCTCCTTTTGGGGGGAGCATCTTACATGGCTTCCTTTGACACTTTCCTGCTATCCAAAACCTCTCTGCTCCTACAGCTGCTCACATACTAATAGTTTGATTTGCACTGTCAGTGTTTTCCTCTTCCAGACACAACTTTGTTTTGCCTTCTCTCCATTAATGATGTCCTCTTAACTCTCAATTGTGACTTTGGGGTGCTCTGGTGCACACTATTGGGGAAAGAGCTCCATGATGGTTCTCCTCTTAGGGGAGCATCTTACATGGCTTCCTTTGTCACTCTTTGCCCAGGAAGGTAGTTAAGGCCCCATCCCTGGAGATGTTTAAGGCCAGGCTGGATGAGGCTGTGGCCAGCCTGCTCTAGGCTAGTGTGTCCCTACCCATGGCAGGAGGGTTGGAACTGGCTGATCCTTGTGGTCCCTTCCAACCCTGACTGATTCTATGACCCTTTCATGCTAACCAAAACCTCTCTACTACAGCTGCTCACATACTAATAGTTTGAATTGCACTGTCAGTGTTTTACTCTTCCAGACACTACTTTGTTTTGCCTTCTCTCCATTAATGATGTCCTCTTAATTCTCAGTTGTGATTTTGAGGTGCTCTGGTGCAAACTATCAGGGAAAGAGTTCCATGCTGGTCCTCCTCTTGGGGGGAGCATCTTACATGGTTTCCTTTGCCACTCTTTCATGCTATCCAAGACCTCTCTGCTCCTACAACTGCTCACATACTAATAATTCTAATTGCACTGTCAGTGTTTTCCTCTTCCAGACACTACTTTGCTTTGCCTTCTCTCCATTAATGATGTCCTCTTACCTCTCAGTTGTGATTTTGAGGTGCTCTGGTGCACACTATTGGGGAAAGAGCTCCATGCTGGTTCTCTTTTTGGGGGAGCATCTTACATGGTTTCCTTTGCCACTCTCTCATGCTATCCAAAACCTTTCTGCTCCTACAGCTGCTCACATGCTAATATTGTCAATTGCACAAAAATGCCACTCCAAGCAAGCAAAATAGCTCTGTGCTGCTAATCAACATCATATACTGAAACAAGAGAAGTTAAAATTCAAGGCCAGCTTCCCAGTGAAGCTGAGAATCTTTTCTCCTGAGAAATCAAATGGAATCTTGGGGGTGGGAGAGGGAATTTGTTATTTTCAATCACTGTATGGTCAGCAAAAGCCAACCTGCTTTCTATTAAAAACAAAGAAACCAACCAAAACGCTCCCCCAAAATCTATTCCAAGACAGCAGAGCCACCTACCAAGTCCTTACCACACAAAACAATTCCTACATCCCATAACTCTTATTTCCCCACCCCCTCTTTCTATTTTTCTCATGAGGGTAGGCTATAAAACTGAAATACTGCCTGCTCACAAGCTCCCAGTATTAAAATGTCTGAGCAGAAAATGTGATAGTAGTGGGGATTTTGCTCCAAGAGCCACAAGCTTTGCTGCTGTTGCTATCTTTTGGGGGGTGTGGAGGGGTTGGTTTTATTTGCCTCTCCTTTTTAGCTCCATGATAGAATCAGTCAGGGTTGGAAGGCATCACAAAGATCATCTAATTCCAACCTCCATGTCATGGGGAGGGATGCCCTACCCTAAATCAGGCTGCCCACAGCCTCAGCCAGCCTGGCCTGAAACACCTCCAGCCATGAGGCCTCAACCACCTCCCTGGGCAACCCATTCCAGCCTCTCACCACTCTCATGCTCAACAACTTCCTCCTCACCTGCAGGCTGACTGCTTAATTTCCCTTCAATAGTGTAGAGCCTGCCAAGGTTAATGGAAGTAAATTCACAAGCAATTAGCAAATATATATTTGGAAGATATATGCAGGCCTTTGGAACTGGAAAGATTCCTCCTTTTCCTTAGCTTTTAAAAACAGTCTTTTTTGGGGGGCAAATTTTCAATGAAATTTGGCAACTTTGGGGTTGTTTTGTTTTTCTTTTTTTTTTTTTTCCCCCAAAGTCAAATGACCCAGAAAAAAAAATGTGCTTTGAAAATGCTGCAGCCTCACAGCAGCAGCTACTCCCTGGCTTTATCCACTGGAAAGTCAAAGTTGGCTGAGGTTGATTGGCTCAGTTGGTTTATTTATACTGCTTTTTTGTGGGTACTGTGGAAATGAGGTCATGTATGATTGAATCATAGAATCAAAGAATGAGGCAGGTTGGCAGAGAGCTCCAAGCTCACCCAGCCCAACCTAGCCCCCAGCCCTGCCCAACCAACCAGACCATGGCACTAAATGCCCCAGCCAGGCTTGGCTTCAGCACCTCCAGCCACGGCCACTCCACCACCTCCCTGGGCAGCCCATTCCAATGCCAATCACTCTCTCTGACAACAACTTCCTCATCACATCCAGCCTGGACCTGCCCTGGCACAGCTTCAGGCTGTGACCCCTTCTTCTGCTGCTGGCTGCCTGGCAGCAGAGCCCAACCCCAGCTGGCTACAGCCTCCCTGCAGGCAGCTGCAGACAGCAATGAGCTCTGCCCTGAGCCTCCTCTGCTGCAGGCTGCACACCCCCAGCTCCCTCAGCCTCTCCTCACAGGGCTGTGTTCCAGGCCCCTCCCCAGCCTTGCTGCCCTTCTCTCAACACCTTCCAGCACCTCAACATCTCTCTGCAATGGAGGAGCCCAGAACTGGACACAGCACTCCAGGGCTGGCCTGAGCAGTGCTGAGCACAGGGGCACAAGAACCTCCCTTGTCCTGCTGCCCACACTGCTCCTGAGCCAGCCCAGGATGCCATTGGCTCTGCTGCCCACCTGGGCACTGCTGCCTCCTCTTCAGCTCCTCTCTCCCAGCACCCCCAGGGCCCTCTCTGCCTGGCTGCTCTCAGCCACTCTGGCCCCATCCTGCAGTGCTGCTTGGGGCTGTTGTAGCCAAAGTGCAGAACCCTGCCCTTGGCCTTGTTCAGTCTCATCCCATTGACCTCTGCCCACCCATCCAGCCTGGCCAGATCCCTCTGCAGGGCTCTTCTCCCCTCCAACAGATCAAACCAACTTCCTCAGGGGCTGCAATCTTAATTTCTCAGATTTATCTATCAGATGCCTTTGACAAACTTACAGTAATTAAAATCAATTAGAGGAGGAGCATTTCAAAACAGACAATGTGCTTACCCTCTCCTAATAGCATAAATCAGCCTTAAGGCAACCAAGTTCAATACTGATTCATCTGCAAGAGGATTGCTCTCCATGAAAGCACTGATGGCTCCTTATTTGGAGTTGTTTGATGGATGGCAAAGTACAGATCCTTCATCTCTGGATTTGATTTAGCTGATGAGCAATACAAAACCAACCTCAAGTGAGGTACTTTATCTTCTGCTTTATCTGAAGAAGGGTGAGGTGACTTATAAAATATTTGTTGCAATCAGAACAATTAAACTGCCTAAGGAGAATTTTGGCAGGACTTTTGTACTACAAGGAGGTCTGGTGCAGGGTTTTTTTTCTTCTCTGAAGATAGAAGCTTGGCAATCACTCATCTAAACAATCAATAGCATCCTGCTCTTTGCACCAGAGATTCTTCCCTCTTTCTCCACTGGAGAAAAAATAGCAGCCCAGCTCTATTTAATACATGGTGGCATGCAGAGAGTGGTGATCAATG
>WAAF01006677.1:3085-16326 GCA_013400475.1 Tricholaema leucomelas
TACTGGAATGGGCTGCCCAGGGAGGTGGTGGAGTCGCCGTCCCTGGGGCTGTTCAAGGCAAGGTTGGACGTGGCACTTGGTGCCATGGTCTAGCCTTGAGCTCTGTGGTGAAGGGTTGGACTTGATGATCTGTGAGATCTCTTCCAACCTTGGTGATACTGTGAGACTGTGAAGTGAACCTAAAGATGAAGCTAGAGCTAGTCAAAATTTGACTAACTGCACTGAAGTTGGACTTATAGACACATATACCCTGCTTAAAAGGAATAGAATCATAGAATCATAGAATCAAGCAGGTTGGTAGAGACCTCCAAGATCATGAGTCCAACCTAGCACCCATCCCTGTCCAATCAATTAGACCATGGCACTAAGTGCCTCATCCAGTCTTTTCTTGAACACTTCAGGGATGGACACTCCATCACCTCCCTGGGCAGCCCATTCCAACTGCAAATCACTCTCTCTGGGAAGAACTTAATACGTAATACATAATACCACATAAGCTAGGTGCACAAATTGTTCTCCGTAACTCCATACATTGATCCATCCAAGGAACACTGTTAGCTCTCCATTCTTGTGGACATTTGTTTAAGAACAATTAATTAGAACCCAGGTAACTTTACACTTTTCAGCCTTACCTCCATCCCTGGAAAGATAATGGAGCAGCTTATCCTCAGTGCTGTGCTTAGCTATATCAAGGACAAGAAGGTCACTGGGAGCAGTCAGCATGGTTTTACAAAGGAGAAGTCATGACTGACCAACCTGATAACCTTCTCTGAGGATGTAACCAGGTGGATAGATGATGGAAGAGAGTGGATGTGCTTTACCTTGATTTCAGTAAAGCATTTGACACCATCTCTCACAGCATCCTGATAGCTAAACTGAAGAGGTGTGGTCTGGGTAATAGAGTAGTGAGGTGGATTGGGAACTGGTTAAAGGAAAGAAGTCAGAGAGCTGTGGCCAGTGGGACAGAGTCTAGCTGGAGGCCTGTAACTAGTGGAGTTCCTCAGGGGTCAGTACTGGGACCAGCATTATTCAATGTATCCATTAATGACCTGGATGAGGGCATGGAGTGCACTGACAGCAAGTTTGCTGATGACACCAAGCTGGGTGGAGTGGCTGACACACTGGAGAGTTGTGCTGCCAGTCAGAGACTCAGAGAGTTGGAGAGTTGGGCAGGGAGAAATTTCATGAAGCTCAACAGGGGCAGGTGTAGAGTTGTGCACCTGGAAAAGAACAATCCCATGTATCAGTAGAGCCTGGGGACTGACCTGTTGGAGAGCAGTGAAGGGGAGAAGGACTTGGGAGTCCTGGTGGATGGAAGGATGGTCATGGGCCAGCAGTGTGCTCTTGTGGCCAGGAAGGCCAATGCCATTCTGGGATGTATTAGAAGGGCTGTGGTTAGTAGGTCGAGGGAGGTTCTCCTGCCCCTCTACTCTGCCCTGGTGAGGCCTCATCTGGAGTACTGTGTCCAGTTCTGGGTCCCCCAGCTCAAGAAGGACAAGGAGCTGTTTGAGAGCGTCCAGCACAGACACAAAAATGATTAAGGAAGTGAAACTTTTTCCCATGAGGAGAGCCTGAGGGAGCTGTGGATTGTTAGCTTGGAGAGGAGGGGACTGAGGGGTGACCTCATTCATGTTTATAAATATGTAAGGGATGAGTGCCAGGAGGATGGAGCCAGCTTCTTCTCAGTGATGTCCATTGACAGAACAAGGGTCAATGGGTGGAAGCTGAGGCATAGGAGGTTCCATGGGATCCTGAGGAAGAATTTTTTCCCTGTGAGGGTGGGGGAGCACTGGCACAGGCTGCCCAGGGAGGTTGTGGAGTCCCCCCCTCTGAAGATATTCAAGAACGGTCTGGATGTGTTCCAGTGTGATCTGCTCTAGGTGATCCTGCTCTGGCAGGGGCATGCACCAGATGATCTTTCGAGGTTCCTTCCAGCCCCTGACATTCTATGATTCTATGATTCTATAACCTCTATGTTGAAGTAATGATGCTAGCACAATGGACAATACTTCTCAACATCAGTATCTGTGAATGTCCCTGGCTGCTGAGGCTGACTTGTATCAAGTGTTTAGAGAGTGCTTAGCTCATCTTAAAATGATTTTGCTAACTGCTACTGTGATTTGAATAAAAACTGTACTGAAAACTGGGTGGACTAAGAGTTATAATTATGTGTGATTAACTGAGATGGATTAAACTATTTACAGAGGCTTATGAGCTTATCCTCAGCGAGACAGAAATGGATGTAACTGGCTAAGTATCACGAATGAAGAAGCTCTTCTCAGTGAGCAGTTATGACTTAGTTCTGCAAGGCACCAAATAAATATAGCTCTGAGCCCCCCAGTGGTGTTTCAGGCTTTGGATGTCCTCTGCATTCAGAAAGCCTTAGGGTTCAGCCTGTGAGAACAATTAATTTTGCCCAGTCATTCTTTCAGTGCTTTTACCATAGATATGTACATGAGACACTATCATCAAAGGATTAAATTAAATACTTAGAGGTTAATCCTCTCAGCTTTACTGAGATAATCAACTTGATTTATTGTTCTTGAGTTATGTAGACAGCAATTCTCACCAGAGTCAGCTTACTGTCCCAAGAGGTGGTCACCAAATTGACTCTGGATTTTTATTGCAATTAAATACTCCATCAAGCTTTATACTGTTCATATCTTAAACCAGCATATGAAAGCAGTGCAGGTATTCGGGGAGAGGGAGAAGTGGATTAAGAGTGGTGGAGAGTTTTATTCCATAGAGCATCTAGCCTCTGCACATGTATGATCTTATAGTGGCTTTCCAGTATCTGAAGGGAGCCTACAGGAAGGATGGGGAGGGACTATTGACAAGGTCTGGGAATGTCAGGACGAGGGGGAATGGGTTTAAGCTGGAGGAGGGGAGATTTAGACTGGATGTTAGGAGGAAGTTCTTTACAGTGAGGGTGGTAAGACACTGGCACAGGTTGCCCAGGGAGGTTGTGGATGCTTCCTCCCTGGAGGTGTTTAAAGCCAGGCTGGATGAGGCCTTGAGCAACCTGCTCTAGTGGGAGGTGTCCCTGCCTATGGCAGGGGGTTGGAGCTGGATGATCCTTGAGGTCCCTTCCAACCTAAACCATTCTATGATCCTAGTTCTTTGGCAGTCTGTTACACCGAAGTCTCAGTGTTGGTTACCTGAGCATCTCACCCTTGTTTTCCCTCTGCTGACATAGTGCTTCCACTGCACAGATAAAATCTTGTTGTTCTACAGATTCACCTGCATTATTAACCCTGTAAATGTTAATGCAATGAGTAACTGAACTTAGAGTAGACATGAGGGAAGCTGGTAAACCAGGCATCAGTGTCTATTTTACTTGGTACTGCATCTCTGTAGAAATAGCCTCTCAGTACACTATGAAGAGTTCATGAAGCTCTCAAGAAAGGAGGTTGTAGCCAGGTGGGGTTGGTCTCTTCTCCCAGGGAACCAGCAACAGAACAAGGGGACACAGACTCAAGTTGTGCTGGGGGAGGTCTAGGCTGGATGTTAGGAGAAAGTTATTGCCAGAGAGAGTGATTGGCATTGGAATGGGCTGCCCAGGGAGGTGGTGGAGTTGTCATCCCTGGAGGTGCTCAAGCCAAGACTGGCTGAGGCACTTAGTGCCACAATCTGGTTGATTGTCTAGGGCTGGGTGCTAGGTTGGACTGGATGATCTTGGAGATCTCTTCCAACATGGCTGATTCTATGACTCTATGGTTCTATGGTTTTGTCTCTGTGGTCACTGGGAGATACTATTACCCTCATCTATTCTGGAGGCTGAGGACCAGAAAGCATCAAATGGCCCTTAGCACAGATAACACAGTGTATGCTGAAGTACAGAGCCACAGCTGGAATTTGAGACTGAGATCTGGATGAACCTACCACAGTCCTGTGTATTGTCAGGCCTCTAATAGGCTGGGCTCATGCTGCATCCTTCACCCTGCTGAGCTGTGTGCTCATCTGCTTTTATTCTGCAGTAAAAACCTGGCAGCACACCCATCAGTGACAGAGAGAATGATTTGCCATTGGAATGGGCTGCCCGGGGAGGTGGTGGAGTCACCATCCCTGGAAGTGTTCCAGAAAAGCCTGGATGAGGCACTTAGTGCCATGGTCTGGTTGACTGGACAGGGCTGGGTGCTAGGTTGGACTGGATGAGCTTGGAGGTCTCTTCCAACCTGGCTGATTCTATGATTCTCTATGTGTACACACACACAAAATGTGACTACAGAAGACTTGCCCTACTGATAAACAAAGGTAGCTGCTTGTGGATTTTTTGCTACTTCTTTTTATTTCTGGTTGTGGTTTGAGGTCTTGTTTTGTTGCTTGCTTCATTTGTTTGCTTTTGTTGGTGTTGTTTTTTTTGTTGGGGTTTTGTTTGGTTGGGTTTTTGGTTTTGTTGTCACTGTTTTTCTTTTGTTTCATTTTGTTTGTTTGTTTTAAATGAGGCTTTACAGGGAATATGGGGAAAAAATGCAGAAGTGGTAGTGCAGCAAATGTAATCATGAGGGAGATGCAACGTCAGTGCTGTGCTTGTTTTCGGAATGTAACCCTGTGAAGAAATGTCCCTTGGAGCATTTTGCAATGTTTCTCTCTCTACCTGTTTGGGGTTGCCACCTCCTGGTGAAAACTCCACATAGCTTGCTCTGTCAGGCTCCTGGCAGGAGATCAAAGTGCAAACAAGCTGCAGAACTACAAGAGTTTGGTTTGGGTTTGTTTTTTTTTTTTCTTTCTGATTAAATTATTTCATCTTTTCACAGGAATTTCTTTTGAGAGTGGATAGTTATTACTGTTCTTAAATATGATTTATGGGGCTTTTCTCTTTCCTGCAGATTAAGCAAATCACCAAGTATTCAAAAAGCAATGCTGTAATTGTGTCAATTACCAAGGCCTAGTTCTCATTTACTGCATGTTTTTTTTAATTGCTGTAACAACAGACTTTGCAAAGGGACCTAAAGGACACAAATCAGAGAATTATAGAATCAATGCCTATGAATGCTGTTCTCACGGTGCAAGCAAGACCTACCCATGGCAGGGTCATTAGGATAGGGCAGGACAACCAGAGTCTGTCCTAGTGCCCCAATTAGAAACATAGAATCACTGAATCATAGAATCAACCGGGTTGGAAAAGACCTCCAAGCTTATCCAGTCCAACCTAGCACCCAGCCCTAGCCAATCAACCAGACCATGGCACTAAGTGCCCCATCCAGTCCTTTCTTCAACATCTCCAGGGTTGGTGACTCCACCACCTCTCTGGGCAGCCCATTCCAATGCCAATCACTCTCTCTGGCAACAACTTCCTCCTAACATCCAGCCTAGACCTCCCCTGCCACAACTTGAGACTGTGTCCCTTTGTTCTGTTGTTGGTTGCCTGGGAGAAGAGACCAACCCCCACATGGCTACATCCTCCCTTCAGGTAGTTGTAGACTGCAATAAGGTCACCCCTGAGCCTCCTCTTCTGCAGGCTGCACAACCCCAAAATAGATAGATGTGGAATACACTATCGGACTGAGAAGGGGAAGTAAAAGTAAGGGGTAAGAATGACCTTGTTGCTAATCACAGGAGAATGCTATGCACTTGCACTTGTATTTTACGGGTCCATGGGGACCTTCTCTCTTGTTCTCTGGCTGCAGATGAGGAACATTTGAAAGCAGTCTAAATAACTACCATTGAAAGCCTAGAGATTTCAAAGATTATACCATGGTGACCTCTAAGAACTGTAGCTCACCAATGAAATATGTTTGCTCTCAGACTGCTGTCCCTGGTCTGCATATAAATGGCCCAGTTTTAAAGGCTACAGTGCAACAAATGAGACTGCTGAGATCAGGAAGGTGATGCTCTTAGCTCACTAGTGGCTCTGGAGTGTGCTGAAACAGCTATTGATTTCTCAGCTTTCAGTACAATTCAGCTGCTCCAGGCACTGGCATTACATATGTTCCTGGCTTGATAGGTAGGACAAAAAGCACATGTGTTTTAGCTTTCTTAAATGACAAGTAACTTGAACTGAAAATGAAAGCTTTTCACTCTAAGATCACGTGATGGTTTGGGTGTTACCCACCCTCTCCCATGTAAGAAAATCACCCAGACTCAAAGGCTGGAAATTAAAGAATGAAGCTTTATATTTACAGCTTAGCACAATATACAAGCAGGTATTTACAATATTTATAGCTACGGACAGAAATAGCCAAGTTAAAGGCGATACAGAAACACAACAGCCCTCCCAGAAACCTGAGTGCCCAGGAGGGGCTCCCAACAGCCCTTCCACCTCCTTTCCACCCCTCTAACTTACCCCAGGCTTTGCTTTACATTCAAGGTGAGGTGAGAGAATCAGCCAGGGGCGTTAGGAAGCAGACAGATTAGCAGGTTAGAGAGAGAAGTGTGTGCAGCCAGAGCTACTGTGTTATCTGTATTTATGTTCTTGTTTTTTATGCACCTCAGCAAGCCTAGGAGTGCTGGGGTTTGGACAGAATTAAGAAGGCTAAAGTGAAGTGAAGAAGAAAAGGGTAATGCTAAGGTCATTCTGATAAGGAGCACAGCTGCAGGGAAGCAGCCTTGGGAAGGCCAGCAGAGAAGCTGTGAAAGTTAGCTGCTATCTGTAGCTGAGATGTGTGAGGGGGCCTTGAAGGGGGGCAGGCTGGTCAGCTCTGGGAACCACTGAGTGTTTCTGTTTCAGAACCCATCAAAAGTACAGACATCTGTATCGAATCCACTCTGTAAGTACCACTCCTAGCTTCTATAAACGGGTTGACCTTCTGTCTTGGAGGTCCGTGTACCCTAAAATTTCCTCTCCCTCTGTGGTTTGAATGGGAGAGGAAAAAGGAGCCAACAGATCTGTTTCCCCCTGCCCTGCCCTGCAGGCGTGAAGGGGGGAAGCAGGGGAACCCTTCCAGCACAAGGGGTGCCCCGTGCCGGGCCCGCGCTGCACTCGGCTGAGGATTGGCTGTGTGCTTTTCGCGCCTAGGAAGCGGTAACTCAGCTCTTTGTNCGGTAACTCAGCGCTCTGTCCAGGAAAGGGTATAAATATTGGGGGGTTCCTGCCTTGGGGTGCTCCTGCCGTGGAGTTCGTCCCCACTTTGGATTGTGTTCCCGCCTTGGTGTGCCTGCTGTGGACTTCGTTTCTTGCCTTGGAGTTCTTCTCCCCACCACCTGGATATCTTCTATACAGGGAGCCTTTGAGGCTCCGAAGACAAGCTCTGAAGGACTTCACCTTAAGCACCTTATTGTGCAGTTTATTGCTCTTTAATGACCCTGAAGGTCTCTGAAAAGACCACAGGACAGACCTTTGAATCGTCCTTCTTTCAAGCCAGCTGTCGTCAGTAGCTTACGGCTCAGCCTGATTTGATAGTGGGGAATGCTGTATTTAATAGCTAAGCCTTTTCCAACTCCTGACTTCAAATTAGTCAAGTTTACCTGTGGCACCCTATTGTGTAGATATTCTCAACCAACTAAGAAAGAACCTGCTAATTAAATACCAATCATCTTCTGTCTATAGTTTTGGGGGCAGTTTTCAGGAAAATAAAATAACTCTATTTTTATAAATTCCTGACTCGGCCAAATCAAGTCCTGCCTCCATAACACCTTCTATGTATCATATTAGTATAAGCTTGTGTCTTTCTGGTCTCCTGCACTGACTTTGAGGAACCCAGCATATGAGTGCAGCTGACATCACCACTGTTTCCTTTTCACAGCCTATAATCCAATTTCTCACACTAAAATATCCCAGCTAGGCTCAAACTAGCACAGATCAGAGCAAATGGAGAGAGACCATAATTTATTTGTTTAGCATGGCAAAACTCACTGTGTTAAGAGGCACTATAAAAAGACAATGTTGGTATGGTTTAGTCCTGCTCACTGTGTTGTGGAACTTAATGCATGTTTCTGCTGACCATGGTGAGGTCTAGATCACAAGATGCACCTGGTGAAGCAGGTGAACTTGAGCTACATTAAGAAGTCTCTTCACTTGTGCCAGTAGTTTGTAGTTTTACTTTCTATGAACTGGACCTACATATCCCTTCTCTGGAGCCTTTCCAGCCTGTCTGGATGTGTTCCTGTGTGACCTGCACAAGATTCTCTGGTCCTGCTGTGACAGGGGTTTGGACTGGAAGATCTCCAGAGGTCTCTTCCAATCATGTAGGCTGGATGTTAGAAGGAAGTTCTTCCAAGAGAGAATGACCTGCATTGGAATGGGCTACCCAGGGAGGTGATGGAGTTGTTGTCCCTGGAAGTGTTGAACAAAAGCCTGGATGAAGCACTTAGTGCCATGGTCTGGTTGATTGGCTAGGGCTGGGTGCTAGGTTGGACTGGATGAGCTTGGAGGTCTCTTCCAACCTGGCTGATTCTATGATTCTAGATTTGTGATCACTCTGTGTTGAACCAGTTGTTACACAAATAATCTTTATTCCTCAATGAAATTCATTTAAAGATTATACTTAGTGATCATATTGAAGCTCAGCTCCTGGTGACTTTTTTGAAAGTGTGCCAGAGGATGTTAGGAGGAATTTGTTGCCACAGAGAATGATTGGCATTGGAATGGGCTGCCCAGGGAGGTGGTGGAGTCACTGTCCCAAGAGGTGTTGAAGAAAAGCCTGGATGAGGCACTCAATGCCGTAGTCTAGTTGATTGTCTAGGGCTGGGTGCTANTTCAGGTAGTTGTAGACAGCAATGAGGTCAGCCCTGAGCCTCCTCTTCTCCAGGCTGCACACCCCCAGCTCCCTCAGCCTTTCCTCTCAGGGCTGTGCTCCAGGCCTCTCACCAGCTTTATCGCTCTTCTCTGGACATGTTCCAGAGGACTGGATGGTCTTGGAGATCTCTTCCAACCTGGCTTATTCTATGATAAATCATTTTGTGTCAGCATGTTCCTCCTTTCTAACATCTTTCACTACAAAGAGAATACCTTTGAAATAGACATCACCTAATATGATATTTTTTACTGATATATTTAGCTCTTAAACCTCGAGGAAATAGTGGAAATTAAATAAGCAATCTTTACCTGAGAATGACTATTTAAAGCTAAGCTATTAATAAAATCCTCTGACAGGTGGAGGAACTTAGTAATATCAATTAGTTCTCCCTTAAGATATGAAGTATTCATTTTATAAATTTATTTATTCTCTATATAAAGTTTGTTGCCCCTTGAAAAATGGCTTGCTGCTGGGAGTATGTCAAGCTACTCAGCTACACAAATATCCCTTACACGGTATGGACTTGCTCTCAACAGCTCAGAGAAGAAAGAACAAGTGGCTATGTTTTGCAGATGTGAAGATGAGGCTGAGTGTTGGATTAAGAAGGAGATTAAGAGATGGCTTTGTGGAAATCTTCTGCTCAGGTACTGTGTTTGCTGCGTGGTGGGGATGGGCTATGATAAGCATGACTAGCTACATATGTTTTTCCTATACTGCTAAAGCTTTTGTGAACTCAAAGGTGATTTGTTTCAGGCTACCATAAAACTGTCACTGAGAATGGTAGAATTTCATCATAAGGACTTAATTCACCATCCAAGTTACTCGCCTGATGATGCGCAGGAAAGCTGTGTAGCAGAATAAGTAATGGCAGCTGTGAATCATAGAATCATAGAATTATAGAATCAAGCAGTTGGGAAGAGACTTCCAATTGTATCAGCATGGGGATATTTAAAAAATCAACTGTTTGTTTGTTTGTTTTCCAAAGGCATTAGAAAAAGCCATCATGCTTTCAGTGCTCTTGGAATAGAGATGAGCAGTCTGATTTTGTGTGCCTTTTGCTCTGTTTCAGAGAGCACAGCACAAACAGGAGGTCAGACACCTGCATGCTCTCTGACAAGGAGCTGCCAGCTTTTTTAAACCCTTCAAAAAGGACCAAAAATCAAAAGCTGGTGTTCATGTTGATCTAATGGAACCTCCCTCCTGTGAAGAAGGTACTTATTGCCATGGTCTAGTTGATTGGACAGGGCTGGGTGATAGGTTGAACTGGATGAGCTTGGAGGTCTCTTCCAACCTGATTGATTCTATGATTCTATGATCTTGGAGGTTTCCTCCAACCTGATTGATTCTATGATTCTATGATCTTGGAGGTTTCCTCCAACCTGATTGATTCTATGACTCTATGATTCTATGATCTTGGAGGTTTCCTCCAACCTGATTGATTCTATGACTCTATGATTCTATGATCTTGGAGGTTTCCTCCAACCTGATTGATTCTATGACTCTATGATTCTATGATCTTGGAGGTTTCCTCCAACCTGGTTGATTCTATGATTCTGTGATTCTATGATTCTGTAATTCACTCAGTCTGGGACAATCCAAAATGAAGCTCTGTAAGAAATCAATTTACCATTTATAAAACTAACATCAGATAAAAGTAACTGGAAGATGTGTTGCTATGGTATGCTTTTAGTAGATGCCAACTGGCAGAGAAAACAGTTGTGGTTTTCACCTTTACCATATAAATGCTGGAGAGTTTGTTAGTTTCTTATTTTCATTGAGAAAAAGAAAAGTAATCTAAGTCCCAAATTACCTTCCAGTGAAATATCAAAATATTAGACTCTACCTGATCTTTGAGAAACTGCACTAAAATTTGCTTTCTTTCAGACACAGCAGCTCTCATTTTAATGTATTTTTTTGTTGAAGTTGCAGTTTTGTGTTTTACTAGGCAAAAACAAATCACCTCTACAACAGGTTATTTTCCCACCACATGATTGAGTTAACTGAGTAGTCAAAGAGAGCTTAGAAAAGCGAATTGTAACCAGTTCCAATTCAAGAGAAGAGGAGGCTCAGGGCAGACCTGATTGCTGTCTACAGCTACCTGAGGGGTGGTTGTAGCTAGGAGGAGGTTGCTCTCTTCTCTCAGGTAGCCAGCACCAGAACAAGAGGACACAGCCTCAAGCTACACCAGGGGAAATTTAGGCTTGAGGTGAGGAGAAAGTTCTTCCCTGAGAGAGTCATTGGCTACTGGAATGGGCTGCCCAGGGAGGTGGTGGAGTCGCCGTCCCTGGAGCTGTTCAAGGCAGGATTGGACGTGGCACTTGGTGCCATGGTCTAGCCTTGAGCTCTGTGGTAACGGCTTGGACTTGATGATCTATGAGGTCTCTTCCAACTTTGGTGATACTGTGTGATACTGTGATACTATGAAGAGGGGAGCAGGATCCAAAAGAAAGGGGAAACAAGAAGATAGAAGGCAGAAAAGGGAAAAAAAATCCTTATCTCTTTGGTCAACCAGAGATGCACTCAGTTAGATCATATTTTGTAGTGTAACTTGTTTGACCTAAGTGCTTAACTTGAGGACTTCTTGTGGTTCACAATGCAGCATGTTATAGAAAGGTTAGTAAATGGAACTTTTTTTCCCCCTCAATTCATTCTTCACTGAGGCTGCTGAAGCCCATAAATCTGAACACATTTCAGAGTGCAGCGTTTGGGATAGGGCACCAGTATTAGTGTATAACACAAGGCTAAGTCAAACTCAAAGACTCTGTTTGCAGGTGGTCTGCCTGTGTTACCTTCCTCTTTGCTTATGGAAAATACTCATTCCCATTGATCTGAAACAGGGGGGGAAAGGGAGGGGAATTCTGTTAGTGCTCTTCCTAGGCTGTGTTATATGGATAAGGAGCTTCTTTTTCTTCTTTATATTCACAACCTTTGTCCAGGTAGCATTATGTATGAAAGGTAGCATTATGTATGAAAGGTAGCATTATGTATGCATTATACTATTATGTAGCATTATGTATGTATTATGTACACATTTCCTTGTGTCCAGGGTTTTTGGAGTGCAGACTGGATCAGCAAGAATTGTTATTCAGCGTCGCACAGGAATAGCCAAAGCGATCATCTCCCTGTAATTTACACTTGTGATGCCACAGCTAGTATATGGTGTTCAGTTCTGGGCTCCTCACTATAAGAAAGACATAGAAGTGCTGGAGCATATTCAGAGAAGGGCAGCAAGGCTTGAAAAAGGCCTAGAGCACCTCTCCTATGAGAACTGGCTGAGGTAGCTGATGTTGTTCTGTCTGGAGAAAAGGAGGCTGAGGGATGAGTGCATTGCTTTCACAGGATCACAGGCTCACAGGATGTTAGGAGTTGGAAGTGACCATAGAATCAACCAGGTTAGAAGATACCTCCAAGATCAGCCAGCCCAACCTAGCACCCAGAGCATGCCAGTCAACTGGACCATGTCACTAAGTGTCTCATCCAGGCTTTGCTTCAACACCTCCAGGGACGGTGACTCCACCACCTCCCTGGGCAGCCCATTCCAATGCCAATCACTCTCTCTGGGAAGAATTTCCTCCTGTTATCCAACCTGTACCTTCCCTGGCACAACGTCAGACTGTGTCCCCTTGTTCTATTGCAGATTGCCTGGGAGAAGAGACTGACCTCCACCTGGCTACAACCTTCCTTCAGGTAGTTGTAGCCAGCAATGAGGTCACCCCCAAGCCTCCTCTTCTTCAGGCTAAACAATCTCAGCTCCCTCAGCCTTACATTAAGACTGAATGGGCTCAGAGTTTGAACAGACTTATCCATTTGAAAAACAAATAAGAGGCTGCAGGGAGACCCCATTGCTCACTACACTATCTGAAAGGAGGTTGTAGTGAGGTGTGGTTTTGCTTCCTCCCCCTAGTATCAGGTGGTGAAACAAAAGGAAATAGCCTGAAATTGTGCCAGAGGAAGTGTAGATTGGATATTAGTAAAAAAATGCTTTTCTGAAAGAGTGGTCAGGTGTTGGAATAGGTTGCCCAGGGAGATGGTGGACTCACCATCCCTTGAAGTCTTCAAGAAATATGTCAGCATGGCACTTTGGGACATGGTTTAATGGCTGCGGTGACCTTCAGTAATGGCTGTGGTGATCTTTGGTTGATACTTCAACTCAATGATCTTAGAGTTCTTTTCCAACTGAAATAATTCTGATTCTGTCATTCTATGAGAATAGACAAGTATGGTCCTTTGCCCTTGGATGCACTCTGGAAAGTGCAGGTTGAATTTTTGAGACATTTTGTCCATACAGTGATATATTTCAGGTTTTCCCCCATGACACAGCAATATATTTTAAAGCAGTATAGTTCTATAAATGAAGCATTGATCAACATGAGGCAGCAGTGTGCCCAGGTGGGCAGCAGAGCCAATGGCATCCTGGCCTGGCTCAGGAACAGTGTGGCCAGCAGGACAAGGAAGGTTCTTCTGCCCCTGTGCTCAGCACTGGTCTGGCCACACCTTGAGTCCTGTATCTAATTTTGGGCTCAATTCAAGAGGATGTTGAGGTGCTGGAAGGTGTCCAGAGAA
>WAAF01006677.1:24770-41146 GCA_013400475.1 Tricholaema leucomelas
CAGAGAGAGTGATTGGCATTGGAATGGGCTGCCCAGGGAGGTGGTGGAGTCACCGTCCCTGGGGGTGTTCAGGAAAAGCCTGGATGAGGCACTTAGTGCCATGGTTTAGTTGACTGGCTAGGGCTGGGTGCTAGGTTGGACTGGATGATCTTGGAGGTCTCTTTCAACCTCATTGATTCTATTCTATTCTATTCTATTCTATTCTATTCTATCACCCCCTAGGTCTCAAAGAGTTCCAGAGACTGTATTACAGCCAGACACTGTCTCTACCTCCCACACCCCTCTGCATCTTGCAAAGCCAAAACAGAAGAGTGTCAGCTGGGAAATACAAGGCCAGGAGCAGAGACAGAGCAGCCAGAAGCCAAGCAGAAGGCAGGCAGAGAAGAGAACAGGCTCGTGTTGCAAAAAAATAGAAGACATTCATTAGATCAATGGATTAGATAAACTTATCTTGCTTTATTCTCTATCCAATCCCTAAAACTGTTGATCCTAAACTCAAATTCTCTGGAAAAGAGTCAGGCATAGACTTAAAACTGTAACATCATCCTTGATGTATTTATAACATTGATGCAATCACCCCACAGTCTCCTCCTCTCCAAGCTAGAGCCCCAGCTCCCTCAGTCTCTCCTCCTAAGGAAGAGGTTCCTCTCCCTTAATCATCTTTGTGGCTCTGCGCTGGCCTCTCTCAAGCAGTTCCCTGTACCCCTTGAACTGATGGGCCCAGAAATGGACACAGTATTCTATACACAGCCTCACCAGGGCAGAGCAGAGGGGGAGGAGAACCTCTCTCAACCTACTAACCACAGCCTTTCTCATACACCCCAGGATGCATTGGCCTTCTTGGCCACAAGAGCATATTGCTGGCTCATGGTCAACCTTCCATCCACTAGGATCCCCAGGTCCTTATCTCCAGAGCTGCTCTCCAACAGGTCAGGTCCCCAATCTATTCTGTTACACAGGGTTGTTCTTTCCCAAGTGCAAGACTCTACACTTACCCTTGCTGAATCCCATTAAATTAAATCTCCTCTCTGTTTATTTTATAGTGTTTACCCAATTCAATAAAACTAAGCATGAAACTATGGAATTAAATCCTGGGAAGTTAAGTATTCTGCATAGAAATGAAGTACACAGCAGAGCAATTTTTACACGGAAGTCCCTTGCCCAAAACCACAGAGGAGTGACAGGAACAGTTGGGTAGGTTCAGACTGGCCATGAGGAGGAAGTTGTTGAGCATGAGAGTGGTGAGAGGCTGGAATGGGTTGCCCAGGGAGGTGGTTGAGGCCCCATGGCTGGAGGTGTTTAAGGCCAGGCTGGATGAGGCTGTGGGCAGCCTGATCTAGGGTAGGATGTCCCTAGCAATGGCAGGGGGGTTGGAACTAGATGATCCTTGTGGTCTCTTCCAACCCTGACTGAGTGTATGATTCTGATTGTATGATTCTGTGATTCTATGTAGCAGTATCAGAAATAGAGTAAAAGATTCCCCCACCCCACATGCCCTAAAGGCAAAAGTGAAGCTCAATCCCCAAGGAACCAGAGGTTCTCTGAGCTGTATGGTTAGAAGACAGGGAGACACAGGTGTGTATAGGTATATAGGAGGGGGGACAGGCTCTTCTCACTTGCTCAAGTGCAAGAAGCAATGGGTGTAAGTTGCAGCACAGGAGGTTCCACCTCAACACAAGGGGGAACTTCTTTACTGTAAGGGTCCCAGAGCACTGCACAGGCTGCCCAGAGAGGTTGTGGAGTCTCCTTCCCTGGAGCCTTTCAAGGCCTGTCTGGATGTCCTCCTGTGTGGCCTGTGTTAGTATTGTCCTGCTCTGGCGGTGGGGTTGGACTCCATGAACTCCTTGGGTCCCTTCCAACCCTTAACATCCTCTGAGCCTGTGATCCTGTGCTATATAAGATATAAATCTATACATCTATGAGCCCTCTTCAGAGTGCAAATTTACATGTGGGAAAATCTACATTCCAGTGGGAAATGCTTCAAAGTTTCATTGTGATTGTGCTTGTAGAGGCTTCCTTTTGTACAAAATCTTTTTATCAAACAAGCCTTATATTTGCAGCTTATCTAGAAGGTTTTGGAGAATCAGGAAAAGGAAGGAATGGAAAATGCTGCCAAGATCTTCATTGTGCCTGGCTTCTTTGCAATTATTTGGTGCTTGGCAAAGGCAAGGATAAAGTTCCTTGCTGATCATCAATATCATAGAATCACAGAATTGTAGAATGAAATAGGAAGAGACCTCCAAAATCACCCAGTCCAAATTATCACTCAAGCTTATCCAATTACCTAGAGAGATGCTGAGGTACTGGAAGGTACTGGAAGGTGTCCAGAGAAGGGCGAGGAAGCTGGTGAGGGGCCTGGAGCACAGCCCTGTGAGGAGAGGCTGAGGGAGCTGGGGGTGTGCAGCCTGCAGAAGAGGAGGCTCAGGGGAGACCTCATTGCTGTCTACCTGAAGGGAGGCTGTAGCCAGGTGGGGTTGGTCTCTTCTGCCAGGCAAGCAACAGAACAAGGGGACACAGTCTCAAGTTATAGCAGGGGAGGTCTAGACTGGCTGTTAGGAGGAAGTTGTTGGCAGAGAGAGTGATTGGCATTGGAATGGGCTGCCCAGGGAGGTGGTGGAGTTACCATCCCTGATGTCGAAGCAAAGCCTGGATGAGGCACTTAGTGCCATGGTCGGGGTGATTGCCTAGGGCTGGTGCTAGGGTGGACTGGAGGATCTGGGAGTTCTCTCTTTCAACCTGGTTGATTCTGTGTTTCTATGATCATGAGTTTTACACTATTATTATTGCTGTGGTTGTTGTTGTTGTAGTAAAGCAAACAAACAACTCCAAATGATCCTATCACTCCAGGACTCCCATGTATGATCTACTAGCTTGGAAGAAGTTTGGTGTGGTGTGAATGTAGTCAGAAGAGTTGTTCAGATTGACTTCTCCAGTCTCAAAGTCTGCTGCTTGGCACAGGACAAAAGCACTTTATCATCCTTTTTGCTTAGAATTAGCTTATCCATATGGCCAGAATGGTGTGGCCTTGGACCAAAACCTAATAGAGGTTCCTGAGATGTTAGCATGGCAGTAAAAGAAATGCTTCTTGGGTGCATACGGCCCTAGGATCTTCCTGAGGTGCTGGAATGTGTCCTTTAGAGAAGGGCAATGAAGCTGGTGAAAGGCCTGGAACACAAACTCTATGAGTAGAGGCTGAGGGAGCTGGGGTTGTTTAGCCTGGAGAAGAGGAGGCTCAGGTGTGACCTCATTGCTGCCTACAACTACCTGAAGGGAGGTTGTAGCCAGATGGGGTTGGTTGCATCTCCCAGGCAACCAGCAATAGAAGAAGGGGACACAGTCTCAAGTTGTTTAGGCTGGATGTTAGGAGGAAGTTGTTGCTGGAGAGAGTGATTGGCATTGGAATGGGCTGCCCAGGGAGGTGGTGGAGTCACTGTCCCTGGAGGTGTTCAAGATAAGCCTGGCTGAGGCACTTAGTGCCATGGTCTGGTTGACTGGATAGGGCTGGGTGCTAGGTTGGATTGAATGCGCTTGGAGGTCTCTTCCAATCTGGTTGCTTCTATGCTTCTATGCTTCTATGCTATGATTCTGTGCTGCACCTGCTGTCCATACACAACCCATAGTTTGCTGTCTAGGCTGCAGGTGCACACTGCTGGCTCATCTTGAGCTTCTCATCCACCAGTACACCCAGGTCCCTCTCCTCAGGGCTGCTCTCCAGCCAATCACTGCCTAGCCTGGATTTGTGCTTGGGATTGCCTTGACCCAGATACAGGACTTGCACTTGGTCTTGTTGAACCTCCTGAGCTTGGCTTGTGCCCACCTCTCCAGCCTGTCCAGGTCCCTCTGGATGGATCCCTGCCCTCCAGCCTGTCTGCTGCACCACACAGCTTGGTGTCATCAGCAAACTTGCTGAGGCTGCACTCAGTGCCTCTGTCCATGGCACCCACAAAGAAGTTGAACAAGACTGGTCCCAGGACTGATCTCTGAGGGACTCTACTTATCACTTGTCTCCACTTGGCTATGGAGCCATTGACAGCCACTCTTTGGGTGCAGCCATAAAGTCAGTTCTTTATCCATCCAGTGCTCCACCCATCAAACCCATGTGTCACCAGCTTGGAGACCAAGATGTGGTGTGGGACATTGTCAAAGGCCTTGCTCAGGTCCAGGTAAATGACATCAGTTGCTCACCCCTCATCTATGAATGCTGTGACCTGCTCATAGAAGGCCTCCAGGTTTAGCAGCATGAAATTTAGCAGCATGAAATATAAGACTAAATAGAAATGGCATGAAAAAGTGATCTAGAATGGTGTCTGGGTTGGTGTCACAGAGTACCTTTTCACCCTTCTGGACAATTTGAGTGCCTTGTGACTGCTGGTTGCACTCACTTTCCCGAAATCTAGGTCCCAGCTTCTGCAGGTGAGCACCATTCATGAACCTACTAAAACCTCCTCTGATGAACTGCATGGTTTTAGAAAGCTTGAACAATGCCTGGAATAAACCCTGAACAAAGTCAGTTAAGTCTCCTGACACCAGGAAGGAATGGAAATCTGGGACTGAGCTTCATCTTGCACTTAGTGAAGGATTACAGTATCTATGCATCTGAGTTTGCAGTAGAAATAAAGAGATTTGAGGGAAAAAAGAATTGCTTAGGATAAGGCTGTGAAGCTATTAAGTAGTTCTTTTTCTCCCATGACCACAGGCTCACAGGATGTCAGGGGTTGGAAGGGACCCAAAGAGATCATCCAGTCCAACTCCCCTGCCAGAGCAGGACAATACAACCTAGCTCGGGTCACACAGGAATGTATCCAGACAGGCCTTGAAAGTCTTCAGAGAAGGAGACTCCACAGCCTCTCTGGGCAGCCTGTTCCAGTGCTCTGGGACCCTTACAGTAAAGAAGTTCCTCCTTATGTTGAGGCAGAACCTTTTGTGCTGCAACTTACACCCATTGCTCCTTGCCCTGTCCCAGGGAGCAGTGAGCAGAGCCAGTCTCCTCCACCCTCACCCCCCAGCCCTCAGATTTTTATAAACATTTATCAAATCCCCTCTCAGCCTTCTCTTCTCCAGACTAAGCAGCCCCAGGTCCCTCAGCCACTTCTCATCAGACACTGCTCCAGTCCCCTAATCATCCTCAAAGCCCTTCGCTAGACCTTCTCCATCAGATTCTTTTCCCTCTCAAACTGGGGAGCCCAAAATTGAAGAAGGTACTCAAGATGAGGTGTCACCAGGGCAGAGTAGAAGGCAAAGAGAACCTCCCTTGATCTGCTGACACACTCTTCTTAATACACCCCAGGATGCCATTGGCCTTCTTGGCCACAAGGGCACATTGCTGTCCCATGGATGTTATCCACCAGCACTCCCAGGTTTCTCTCCACTTCAAAGCCCGAGTATTTAGGTGAACTGAAGCAGTTTGTGGATTAATCATTTTCCTTGCTGAGGGAGAAAACATCACCAGAGATGAAAATGCTTAAAATACTTTGTGGATTATCACTCAGTTGAGTAACATTTTATGCACCTTTCCTTCCGGGATTTGCATGATGGTTAAGTATGCTACAGATCTGATATTGAAACAAACAACGTTTGTTGCATCATAGAATCATAGAATCAAGCAGGTTGGAAGAGACCTCCAAGATCATCCAGTCCAACCTAGCACCCAGCCCTAGGCAATCAACCAGACCATGGCACTAAGTGCCTCATCCAGGCTTTGCTTCGAGACCTCCAGGGACGGTGACTCCACCACCTCCCTGGGCAGCCCATTCCAATGCTAATCACTCTCTCTGCCAACAACTTCCTCCTAACATCCAGCATAGACCTCCCTTGACACAGCTTGAGACTGTGTCCCCTTCGTCTGTTGCTGGTTGCCTGGCAGAAGAGACCAACCCCACCTGGCTACAGCCTCCCTTCAGGTAGTTGTAGACAGCAATGGGGTCTGCCCTGAGCCTCCTCTTCTGCAGGCTGCACACCCCCAGCTCCCTCAGGCTCTCCACATAGGGTTTGTGTTCCAGGCCCCTCACCAGCTTCCTCGCCCTTCTCTGGACACGGTCCAGCATCTCTCTTGAATTGATATACCAGTTGAGAACTGATTATTATGTGTAAGGTACATAAGGCACAGTCATCACTATGGACTTGTGTCCTAATTTTCTTCAGCATCATGTTGTGATCTGAGAATTACATGAGTCCCAAATATGCCCTCAGCTGAACAAAATGCTAGAGGTTAAGACTCAGTTCTCATTCATCAGTCAGCATACTTATGAGTCCACAGGCTTTAACATTGTGCTAGTTTGAGGCTAGCTGAAATATTTTGGTGAGAAGAATTAGATTATAGGCTGTGAAAAGGAAACAATGCTGATGTTTGCTTCACTTACAGGCTTGCTGAGATGTATAAAAACAACATAAATATAGATAACAGAGTTGCTGTGTGTCTCTGTCTGCCTGTACTTTTCTTCCTGGCCTGCTTTCTGTGTAGCTAATCCCTTTGTTTTCTAACCCCCCTGGCTGATCCTTCAAACTCACCTTGCATTTACAACAAACTCTGGGCTAAGGTAGAGGGGTGGGAGGAAGGTGGAAGGGTGGTTGGGAGCCCCTCCTGGGAATTCTGTTTTCTGGGAGGGCTGTTGTGTTTCTGTATTGCTTTTCACTTGCCTATTTCTGTATATAGTTGTAAATATTTGCTTGTATATTGTGCTCAGCTGTAAATATAAAGCTTCATTCCTTAATTTCCAGCTTGGCAGAATCTAATCTGGCTGATTTCACAGGAGTGGGGAGGCAGGTAACACCCAAACCATCACAAACATACATCAGGCAGAGCCTAAAGTAATATATGTGGCAGTTCATTTCAGGATAGATGCTTGCAGTAGTACTAAAGAGCTATTCTAAAGTTCTTGCATGTTTTGCAATATGGAAGTACATGTACAGATGGTAGTTAAAAGCACAAAGCCTCCCCCACAGGTAAAATACATGTGAAATATGCCATATGAGGCACTTCTGAAATTTCTCAAGGACCCCAGATGCAGCTGTCCTCAAACCACATTTAAAGATGATACCAAGAATTCTACAGAATGGCTTGATGTGATACCACTTTTCTGCAATAATCCATGAAAAAAACAGAACAACATAGTGATGGTTTGGGTGTTCCCCACTCCCCTCCACTTTGGAAAATCACCCAGACTAGACTCAGTGGCTCTGGAAATTGAATGAAGCTTTATATTTACAGCTTAGCACAATGTACAAGCAGATAGTTAAAATATTTACAGCTATAGACAGAAATAGACAAGTTAAAGGTGATACAGAAACACAACAGCCCTCCCAGAAACCAGAGTGCCCAGGAGGGGCTCCCAACCACCCTTCCACCTTCCTCACACTCCTCTACCTTAACTCAGATCTTGCCTTATGTTTAAGGTAGTTTGGAGGGTCGGCCAGGGGGTTAGGAAGCAGGTGGATTAGTCACACAGATGACAGCTTAGGTTAGAGAGAGAGAAAAGTTCAGCCCAAAGCCCAGACAACAACTGTGTTATCTATGTTTATGTTCCTGTTCTTATCCACCTCAGCAAGCCTCTGAGTGAAGTAGACATCACCATTGTTTCCTTTTCACAGCCTATCATCTAATTCTTCTCACCAGAACATTCTAGCTGGGCTCAAACTAGCACAAACATGTACTGATTGCTTCTATATGGGCAGTCTGTGCCATCAAAATCCTAATTCAGATGTTTGGAATACCAAAAGCATCGAAAGTATGGTCATCCTTACATAAAATAATTAATAAGTCTAACCCAATCATCTTTGATCACAAAACACCAAAATCCCCACCACACCAAAATAAAAACAGAGCACTGAAAAATCCTTCCACAGCATAGAGTCATAGAATGGTTTACGTTGGAAGGGACCTCAAGGATCATCCAGCTCCAACCCCCTGCCATAGGCAGGGACACCTCCCACTACAGCAGGTCACTCAAAGCCTCATCCAACCTCTCCTTGAACACCTCCAGGGAGGAAGCATCCACAACCTCCCTGGGCAACCTGTGCCAGTGTCTCACCACCCTCACTGCAAAGAACCCTTTCCTAATATCTAGTTTGAGTCTCCCCTCTGCCACTTTAAACCCATTACTCCTTGTCCTGACATTACCAGACCTTGTCAACAGTCCCTCCCCAGCCTTCCTGTAGGCTCCCTTCACATACTGGAAGGTCACTCTAAGGTCTCCTCGAAGCCTTCTCTTCTCCAGGCTGAACAGCCCCAACTCTTGTAGCCTGTCCTCAGAGCAGAGCTGCTGCAGCCCTTTGAACATCTTCATGGCCTTCCTCTGGACTGGCTCCAACAATTCCATGTCCTTCTCTTGCTGGGGGCTCCAGCACTGCACACAGGACTCCAGGCAGAGTCTGAGGAGAATAGAGTAGAATCAATACATTTTGCTTCCTAATTGGTGCCAATGACTTAAATAGGATCATTGTGATGATGTTTTTTTTTCCTTTGAAATTTAATGTGTATACATAGAAAATGTTGTTGTGACATAGAAAATGTTGTTGTGGTGTACTGCAGATGTTTAGGGTAACCAGCAGGTTCTCACTGCTCCCATGTAACTGCAGGCTCCTGATAACAAATCACTTAGTAAATACTTTAAAAAACCAAACAAACAGCAACAAAAAAGCTCCTGCTTTTGCTTAGTATGTAGCACAACAAAGATCTGGATCTTCCAGATGAGACTGTAAGTGTTGTAGTAGTATAAAGTAGTAAAAGGAACTAGGAACAAGTCGTCTGTGGCAGGGTGGGCTCTATCTAGAGTTTATCTTAGACAAACCTTTAGCACTTCATGCTTGTGGAGAGGTGTCTGTTCAAAATCTTCCTCCTGGGTACAGCTGCTTTGTCTTACTCCTTTTTGATTCATATTAGTATATGTGATCACTGTGCAACTGCTGGGAATTAAGTTAATTTAGACTATTTTGCTATAGGTTCTTGACTTTTGCAGACTTTCGATTGAGCTCTCAGCCAGGTTGCCTTTCAGACAATTGCCTGGATGAGGTTTTGGGGCAGGTGTTAACTGCAGAGACCTTCTTAGTACAAAACATACCTGTCTCACTGCTACCAACTTTGGAGATGATATTTTCTTTTATTTTTTTCCCCCCTCCTGGTCATTGTTCTTCACAGAAGACCTAATTGAAAATATCTGTCAAATCATGTCTCTGGTTTCCCTCTTCTTCCCCCTCCCTCTCCTTCCCTTCCCTACCCCTTTAATTGTACACGTATTGTGTTTATGTGGGAAGGAAGGAGGCTCTGTAGCAGCACAGCAATATTGCTGGGAAAAGACATTAAAATGGATAAAGGGATTTTCTGGTGGTATAAATACCTGCACACGACCTCCCTGTGCCTGGGAGCCCTCCTGTATATGTATATGCAGGCAAAAAGCCCGCAAGAGAGCTTGAGCTGCCGTTAATAGCGCAGGATCTGTGCTGTTAGAAAACAGGTGCAAGTGTCTCTTTTGCCTCTTGGAGGGTATGACTTGCCAAGCATTTTCTTCATCTGACACCTTTGTACCCTTGAATTCTGACTCTTCTCCCTCTCTGCCTTTGATAATGCATCACAGCGCCGCAGAGTGCCTGCCGGTTTCTAACCATGCCACCAATGTTGTGTCTACAGGTACTTTTTAAACCATAATCTTGCTCTCATTAACTCTCCTTTGCAATGCTTTTGGATAAGTGTTCATTGTGTTTAAGCTAAATTTGTAGCTTTCTCTAAACTGGTGGCTAGACTAAGCTCAAATATGTTACCTGGGCATTAACTTAGGAAAGGGTTAAATGCTCTCACAGTTAGGACTGTTATAGCCTTCTATGATAAGCACCATGTAAATTAATTGGACTTTTGTAAGCACAGTTTAAAATAATATAAATGACTTAAAATAAGAAAATACATTTTAAACAGGTCAGGGCTGAAGATCCTTTGGGGAAGATTTGAAGAAGCAAATACACTGCTTACAGGGCAAATTGTATACTGAATAAAGGCTAGGATGTTAAGCGGGATGCTCAAGGATGATGGCGAAGTCTCATCAATCCTTTTGAATGCTGCTTGTTTATGTATGTAATCCTATTAATTGCATTTAAATACTAGGGCTATGTAATCATTGAGCAATCTGACAGAAAAACAGAGAAAGAGTTTCCTTACAGCCTTAAACCTGCAGAAGTGAGATTCTGAAATAAATACAGGAACCGTTGATGGAAAACTTTCAGAAGCAGCAACATAAACAGGTTTGGTTTATCTGACATTGCATCAAGGTAAGAATTTTAATTGGAGTCTCAGCAAGCCTTCTCCTGAAATGCATTGAGAATAAAAGGTTCTAGCAACGAGAAGGAAAAAACACAGGTAAGTAATGAAAACTGAGCTTTGGTCACAGATAACAAGACCTCATGCATTAATTAGGACTTATTTATTTGTTAGGATTAATTGATTTGCCATTGGAATGGGCTGCCCAGGGAGGTGGTGGAGTTGCTGGTCCCAGAGGTGTTCAAGCAAAGACTGGATGAGGCACTTAGTGCCATGGTCTGGTTGATTGGACAGGGTTGGGTTGGACTGGATGAGCTTGGAGGTCTCTTCCAACCTGGTTGATTCTATAATTCTATGGATTAGGAGGCTCAAATGATCCTAATAGAGCTGTTGGTTAGCAGCAGTCCTAGGGAATAGGAGAACTTAAATGTTGTGTGAGGCCAGATCTACGTATCTGTATCATAATAGCATTTTCCAGATTCATCTGGTTAGTAATAAAAAGTCTATGGTGATAGCTAGCCAAAGGCTTTACTCATCAGCTTCATGCAAACATGATTTTATGTTTACCACCTGAGGACCAATATTACTGTGGTCAGTGGGGATCTTTGTTCGCAAGAGCACATCCAGCAGATGACCCTGTGAGAACGAGAGCAGTGGTAGGAGGTGGCTAACTGTAACGAGTAAAGGTTTACAAACCTCATACGCAGATTCAGACACTGCAATAAAAGCACCTAAGGGGAATTTGTGCACAAAAAGATTTTGAACAGAGACTTTAAAGATTTTGAACAGAGATTTACTTTAAACGTCAAAAACCCTTTAAAAAGCAAATGTAGCAATTCTGCACCACGAAATTCTGCACCTCAATATGCTGCTCAAATGCTGCCACGGCACATGCTCAGCAATATCCTTGACACTTTGCTATTGATTTAAGTAGCATTGTCCTCATTGTTTGATTTCACATTCTTAGTAGAAAATTTTGAATTAAATGTGCAATTGGTAATCATTAGATCTTATCTTAGTCTTAACCTGTAGTGGTTAATGGATAATTGGCACTTAGTGCCACAGTCTAGTTGACTGGATAGGGCTAGGTGATAGGTTGGACTAGATGATCTTAGAGGTCTCTTCCAACCTGATTGATTCTATTCTATTCTATTCTATTCTATTCTATTCTATTCTATTCTATTCTATTCTAATATATTATATTATATTATATTATATTCTAATTAACCACTTGTTACTGTGAGATTTTCACAAAACTCCACTTCATCCTGTTCTTGGGACTCTGGGGTTTTTTTTTGTGATTAACTGGTAAGTGAAGAGTTCAGGAAGTGAGAAGTTCTTCAGACTGTGGTTGAAGTAACAATTATATGCCTCAGAGTGAGTGCAAGAATACGACAGAGGAGCAGCTTTTCTTTACATTATGGTAATTTCATTAACCAAACAAACAATGAGGAGAGGCTGAGGGAGCTGGGGTTGTTTAGCCTGGAGAAGAGGAGGCTCAGGGCAGACCTCATTGCTGTCTACAACTGCCTAAAGGGAGGCTGTAGCCAGGTGGGGTTGGTCTCTTCTGCCAGGCAACCAGCAATAGAACAAGGGGACAGAGTCTCAAGCTGTGCCAGGGGAGGTCTAGGCTGGATGTTAGGAGGAAGCTCTTCACAGAGAGAGTGATTGGCATTGGAATGGGCTGCCCAGGGAGGTGGTGGAGTGGCTCTCCCTGGGGGTGTTCAGGAAAAGACTGGATGAGGCACTTGGTGCCATGGTCTAGCTGTCTGGATAAGGCTGGGTGCTAGGTTGGACTGGATGATCTTGGAGGTCTCTTCCAACCTGGTTGATTCTATTCTAACCTGGAAGTGTTGAAGGCCAGGCTGGATGAGGCTGTGAGCAGCCTGCTCTAGGGTAGGGTGTCCCTGGCCATGGCAGGGTGGTTGGAACTAGACAATCCTTGTGTTCCCCTCCAACCCTGACTGATTCTATGATTCTATTCTAAAACCAACCAACCAACCAAAACCAAACAAATAAAAACCCCCAACAACTGAAGTATTTCTGAATAATTAGGAGTGTAGGCATAGCCTAAATCCTTGAGAGATGTCATTTGGTTTGTATCGCTAAATGCCTTCCTGGAGTGGAATAAGTCATAAAATAAACTTCCATGGGATGTTCCATATTCTTTGGATGGTGTTGGACTCCAGCTTCATTACTTTCATAAACCTCTGTGTCCTGCTTCACATGATGATCATAGAATCATAGAATCAGACAGGTTGGAAGAGACCTCCAAGCTCATCCAGTCCAGCCTAGCACCCAGCCCTAGCCAATCATCCAGACCATGGCACTAAGTGCCTCATCCATTCTAATTTGCTGAGAGGTTTTTTTGTTTGTTTTTATTTTTTTAATTATTTTTGTTTTCTATCAATATAAGCACCTCTAAATAGGACATCCTACTACTATGATTACAGCTGAAAAAAAACAACCCAGAGAGTCTAGTCCCTAATTGATTGAACTGTTTTGAACAACTGAAACATGCTCTAAAATGTGGGTTTATGTATTTGGATGCTCACAGACATGAACTTTCAATAGTGTTCCTTACAGTAGTTGTTACAGGGGACAGTGTATACATTTCTGTGCCTATTTATGCATGAGAAGCAGTCATATATCTCATTTTGTACTCAGTAAAAAAAGTTGCCTCGTTCCAGTTGTGTGAGGGGAGGCATAGGCTTAATAGTAGGAGGAACTTCTTCCCAGAGAGAGTGATTGGGCTGCCCAGGGAGGTGGTGGATTTGCCATCCCTGGAGGTGTTCAAGAAAAGCCTGGATGGGGCACTTAGTGCCATGGTCTAGTCCAGGGGTTCTCAAACTACAGCCCGGGGGCTGGATACAGCCCCCCAGGGTCCTCAGTCTGGCCTGCCAGTATTTACAGAACCAGCCCCCCCAAACAGCCACTTCCTGCCACTTAATCCACTCACCAGCCTCCGCAGCCCCCAAGCACTGGCTGGGACTGGGCTGGAAACAAACTATAATCTGGCCCCCAACACTACTGGGCTGGAACCAAACTGTAGTCCAGCCCTGACAGAGAACCAGCCCCCTGTTTAAAACGTTTGAGGACCCCTGGTCTAGTTGNATCCTCAAACTACAGCCCGGGGGCTGGATACAGCACCCCAGGGTCCTCAGTCTGGCCTGCCGGTATTTACAGAACCAGCCCCCCCAAACAGCCACTTCCTGCCACTTAATCCACTCACCAGCCTCCGCAGCCCCCAAGCACTGGCTGGGACTGGGCTGGAAACAAACTATAATCTGGCCCCCAACACTACTGGGCTGGAACCAAACTGTAGTCCAGCCCTGACAGAGAACCAGCCCCCTGTTTAAAACGTTTGAGGACCCCTGGTCTAGTTGATTGGACAAGGCTGGGTGCTAGGTTGGACTGAATGAGCTTGGAGATCTCTTCCAACCTGGTTGATTCTATGATTCTGTGATTCTTCAGATGCTGGTGATTACTAAGCACAAATCTGAAACAGTCCTGTAAAATTACCAGAGATAAATGAAATGTGGTTTTGTTGATACTGCTGATGGAAAACATTGATTTTAGGCATAACTTTTTGGAAGATGCCAGAATATATCATTCTGTTTCCACACCACTCTTCAAAGAATTCCAAAATGGTTTTGGTGGGATGGCACTTTAGGAAATGTGGCTTCTGGATGCCTCAAAGGAAAGTGCTGCTTTTGGTAACCCAAGTCTTAGACATGCATAAAATGCTGCTTTCCTTGGTGCCTGTGTTCGCTGTGGGGTTTGCAGAGCAGAGAAGCCAATCCATTTTCTGGCAGCATAAAGCATGTTTTTATATGTGACTAAATGAAATTATGCCTGTAAGTTGGGTAGGTGAAGGAGCTGATCTTCCAGTGAGTTCAACACTTGCTTTGCTCAGCAGTATATGCACACTGGTTTGGGTCCATAGATTACACTAAAAAAAACACATTGAGAACATAGCACCAAAATTTCTGGTCTTGGCTCAGAGGACATCACAGTATCACAGTCTCACAGTATCACCAAGGTTGGAAGAGACCTCACAGATCATCAAGTCCAACCCTTTACTACAGAGCTCAAGGCTAGACCATGGCACCAAGTGCCACGTCCAATCCTGCCTTGAACAGCTCCAGGGACGGCGACTCCACCACCTCCCTGGGCAGCCCATTCCAGTAGCCAATGACTCTCTCAGGGAAGAACTTTCTCCTCACCTCAAGCCTAAATTTCCCCTGGCGTAGCTTGAGGCTGTGCCCTCTTGTTCTGGTGCTGGCTGCCTGAGAGAAGAGAGCAACCTCCCCCTGGCTACAACCACCCCTCAGGTAGTTGCAGACAGTAATAAGGTCTGCCCTGAGCCTCCTCTTCTCCAGGCTAAACAATCCCAGCTCCCTCAGCCTCTCCTCGTAGGGCTGTGCTTGAGGCCTCTCCCCAGCCTCGTTGCCCTTCTCTGGACACGTTCAAGCATCTCAATGTCCCTCTTAAACTGGGGGGCCCAGAACTGGACACAGTACTCAAGGTGTGGTCTAACCAGTGCAGAGTACAGGGGCAGAATGACCTCCCTGCTGCTGCTGACCACACCATTCCTGATGCAGGCCAGGATGCCATTGGCTGTCTTGGCCACCTGGGCACACTGCTGGCTCAGTGTTTATACTGACAGTCTGGTCTGGTGCAACCTGGCCAAGTGTCTGGGCTCCCAGCCGTGTTAACCTGATGGTTATAGCCCAGAGTTAAATGCTTACTAATTGCACACAAAAAGCCCCATGCAGGGATACTCTCTGCTTCTGAACTTAAAGGCTGCATCTCTCTTACCACACATTTTCTTACCAGTCCTTTCTGTTTTGTCTTTGATCCAACTCCTACATGTTCCCATATCTGCTTCGCTCTGCAAAATGCTTCAGCAGGACTTCATTACTCTGTGCCTTCTTGTCATTATGGAAATCAACCATCTACCTACGGTGTGATGGCAGGTAAGAGACATACCCTCCACTGGCTGAGCTATTAGCATGCTGATTTTAGTCTTCCTTTAGAGGGACTGATTCAAGATAGTGGCTTAAAGAAGACAGGAATGGGGCTAAGGGACTGAGAAAGGGCTTAGAAAATTAGAGGTCAGTGTTTAGAGGTTCTCCAGATATCTGCACCTCTTGGGAAGTCACTCTCTGCCTTGTCTTTACAAGACTGGGACAGTGCTACTCTTTTTGCTCACCTATGTCCACTTTCCCTGCTGATCATCATTTTTTGAGAGACTAGGAGTAATGTCATCTGGTATTCCTGTGTATTGCTAGCACCAGAGGTGACAGAGCCCTGACTGGAGCTATAAAATAAAATGGCTGAATAGTGGAAGAATCAGCAGGAAGATCACACAGGCTATGTATGCAATGTACCACAGCACGTTGCTTACTTTTCTATAGAGCAGTCTGAGTAGGAAAGAGGAATTGTTACTCTATTCAAGTTCAAGTAGCAGTCAATGAGATAATGCCATGAACCCAACTGACACAAGTCCCAGGAAACAACTGTGACTCGGAGGTAGCTCAAAATCCAATCCAGTATCTTGGTTCATGTCAGAATGAAGGAAACATTGGAGTAAGTCAGCACAGATGAGTGCATCTGTACAGGGATTTTTCAAGGACAGAGTGTGGACTTCCCTCACAGTGTGTGAATGTCCAAATGCTCTTGTTTCATTGTGCATCTGGGTTTCTCTGGCATTGTTCAGATCCCCAGGGAAAGTTAATAGGAATTAAATATTTATTGAAAGTTCAATTCCTAAATAAATGCATCTTCACTTTTATCCTTTCTTTTTTTTTTGTCCATTCCTTTCCTTTTTTTTTCTTCCTTAGGCATCAAACCTGCAACTCCAGAGATGTTATCAGCAAGTCTCTCCCAGAGTCGTATTTTACAGACATGTAGCATGCCACATCCCAACGTGGTAAACAGTGTCAGCACCTTGCAAAGCAAGTTCTTTTCTTTTCTCCTTTTCTTTTCTTTTCTTTTCTTTTCTTTTCTTTTCTTTTCTTTTCTTTTCTTTTCTTTTCTTTTCTTTTCTTTTCTTTTCTTTTCTTTTCTTTTCTTTTCTTTTCTTTTCTTTTCTTTTCTTTTCTTTTCTTTTCTTTTCTTTTCTTTTCTT
>WAAF01006678.1:0-37774 GCA_013400475.1 Tricholaema leucomelas
CCACCCTGTGTTTAATTCTCGGCACTGCAGCGTGCACGCATACAGCGTGCGTATCAAGGAGGCGGTCTAGGACGCACGCGCCGCCTCCATAGCAACGTGCCGCCGTGTAGCGTATGGGCGGAGACAATAGCAACGTGCCGACGTACAGCGTATGGGTGGAGACTACAGCAACGCGCCAGAGGCTCGTACCAAGGAGATGCCAGGGTGGGCTCGCTAAGAAGGCGCCCGCCCCACTGCAGCAGGGCTTTCGGTCTTCCGAAAGCCTTTTTGAAACGGAGTAGATGTGAGCTTTTTATATTTAAACCCTCTTTTAACGATAAATGAATACAAATTCTTAATATCTCTGTAAAACCGGAGCGATTTCTGTCTAACTCCTCACACTAATAGTTACGAGTTTAAGTTTTAATCTCTCGCCCCCTCCTCTCCCGCCGACCCCCCCCCAAGAATTTTCAGGCATTTCAACTTTCAGAGCATTTAGACGAGGCAACAGCACTGAGGATCGACGGGCAGCGCGCACCGCCGCACAGCTGCACTGCCAGCAATTAAACACAAGGCGGCAGCACTGAGCACTGACGGGGAGCACCTGCTGATCCCCCGGGCCTGGGGAACAGCTCCTGCCCCTCTGCGCAGCAAGGCTTGGCTCGGTTCAGTTTTAACATTTACATTTTAAACAAAACACAGCCCTCTCAGAAATCAGAGTGCCCAGAAGGGGCTCCCAACCACCCTTCCACCTTCTTTCCACTCCTCTACCTTATCCCAGAGTTTGCCTTATGTGCAAGGTGAGTTTGGAGGATCAGCAAGGGAGGTTAGAAGCAGAAAGATAGTTATACAGAAGTCAAGGGAGAAACACAGACTCTGACAGAGACACACAACTGTCTTACCTATATTTGTTTTGTTGTTTATATACATCTCAGCACGCCTATGAGTGAAGTAGCCATCACCATGGTTTCCTTTTCACAGCCTATAATCTAATTTTTCCCATTAAAATATTCCAATTAGCCTCAAGTTAGTTCCTGCAGAAGGTCAGAAGGATGCCTAGAATTCAGCTCTAGTAGTTTTCCTTGCAGGAGCCAGAAGCAGATATAAAAACATTTTTGAAGCCAATCAATTTTTTGGCCAAAAATCACAGATTGAATGTGACCATTTTGATGTTATAAGATACAGGAAAGGGCCTAGCACCAAATTTCTTTTCTCAAAGTATAAGGTTCCTGGAGATGGTCAGAATGATACCTAGAGTTATGGGCTGGTACTTTCCTCACAGGAGCTGGAAGCAGATATAAGCAATTCTGAGGCCAATCCGTAGAGGGCAGGCATTCAAGGTTATGGGTGACACAAAGCAACCTAGCTCCAAATGTCTTATTCCAAAGTGTGAGCTTCTAGGAGGCAGTCAGAATGATGCCTGGTGTTCAGGGCTAGCACTTTCCTCACAGGAACTGAAAGTAGATATAAGCATTTTTGAGTCCAAGCGTTTTTTGGTTAAAAATTGCAGATTTAAAGTGAGCACTCAAGGTTATAATGTAAATGAAGAGTCCTAGCTCTAAATCTCTGTTTTGAAAGAGTGAGGTTCCTGGAGAAGGTCAGAATGATGCCATGAGTTCAAGGCTAGTACTTTCCTTGTAGGAGCTGGAAGCACATACAAGAATTTTTGAGGCCAAGATGTTTTGGGGCCAAAATCACAGCTATATGGTGACCATTCCAGGTTATGGGCAAAACGAAGAAGCCTGGTTCCAAGCCTCCTTTTACAAACTCTAAGGCTCCTGGAGACCATCAGAATGATGCTTGGAGCTCAGGGCTAGCACTTTACTTGCAGGAGCTGGAAGCTGGTATAAGCAATTTCAAGGCAGAGCACTTTTTTGGCCTAAAACTACAGATACAAGGTGAGCATCTAAGGTTATTATAAGATACAGGAAAGGGCCTCACCCCAAATTTATTTTTCCAAAGTGTGAGGTTCCTGAAGATGCCTGGAGTTCAGGGCTAGCACTTCCCATGCAAGCTGGAAGGAGATAGAAGCATTTTTGAAGCCCAGAGAGGTTGTGGAGTCTCCTTCTCTGGAGACTTTCAAAACCCACCTGGATGCATTCCTGTGTGGACTACCTTAGGTGATCTTGCTTTGGCAGGGCAGTTGGACTCAATGAGCTCTGGAGGTGCCTTCCAACCGGTGATGTTTTGTGATTCTGTGATTCTGATTTAAGCATACAGAGTTTGGAAATGGTCTTGGCCAAATGTTTTCCTTGGGATCTTTGGGATATAATAATTTTAAGAATCATAGAATCATAGAATCAAGCAGGTTGGAAGAGACCTCCAAGATGATCCAGTCCAACCTAGCACCCAGCCCTATCCAGTCATCTAGTGCCCCATCCAGGCTTTTCTTGAACACCTCTAGAGACGGTGACTCCACCACCTCCCTGGGCAGCCCATTCCAATGCCAATCACTCTCTCTGGCAAGAACTTCCTCCTAACATCCAGCCTATACTTCCCCTGGCACAACTTGAGACTGTGTCCCCTTGATCTTGGGCTTAGAGCAGTGCTTGCCAAGGCAGCTTTGGAGAAATGGGAGGTGGTGGAGGGGATGTGAGCTGCCTGCATTCATAGAATGAGTTAGGTTGGAAGGGACTTCAAAGATCATCTAGTTCCAACCCCCTGCTATAGGCAGGGACACCTCCCACTAGAACAAGTCGCTCAAGGCCTCATCCAACCTGGCCTTGAACACCTCAAACTAGTTACATTGGCAAAATCCTTCTGCATCCCACTGCAAAACTCTTCCCTTCCTTGTCTCATTAAACCAATATAAAAGCTTAGGCTGTGACAGCCATTTGAAATGACCTACTTTCTGACTGGAAAAAAATACATTAAAATTATCTCCTTCCTTCTAAAATGGGAACATGGCCCCTGACATCAGAGGAAAAGTTCACAAAGGGAAATAATCATCGGTGCTATGTGAAAGATCTGGAGGTTCTCATGTTGTCACACCACAAATATATTATGTCTGTAGCCACTGGTATGAGGAAGAGGAGGCTCAGACTCCACAGAGGCCGTTTTGCTTAAAAATGTTTTATTTATGAACATATATTTCAAACAAATATGACTGAGCAAACTCAGAGATCCAGGCATTCTGCCAGCATCCTTACCCTCACCTTGCAGTGCGACAAATATAGCAACAAAACAGGCTCCTGTCCTCCGCGACGTTCCCAGACTATCTTCTAGCAACAACAGAATCTCTGTTTACTGCAGTTTAATGAGTTCAGTTCAGTTTGGGACAGCTCTGAATGTACAGCCGAGGCTCATGTATAGATTGCCATGGTGCTGCCCCAAGACCAAGTATCTTCTCACCAGCTATCAATCATATCTTACCTTGCAACTGGTGCACTGCAGGCCATTACAGCTAATCAATGCTGGAGCATCTCCTGTGTCCACAAAGATAAGTAAGCTCATTTTTCAGTACTGACTGCAACAGTTTGCTTTTCAGAATGATTTCACCCCAAAATTAAAAATAATTAGGATCTCTATGCTGCTTTCTCTCTGCTATGATTTCCCCCTGCCCCTGCCAACTGTGAGGTAGGTAGTCTGTCGTAATCACAGTATCACAGTATCACCAAGGTTGGAAGAGACCTCATAGATCATCAAGTCCAACCTGTTACCACAGAGCTCAAGGCTAGACCATGGCACCAAGTGCCACGTCCAATCCTGCCTTGAACAGCTCCAGGGACGACGACTCCACCACCTCCCTGGGCAGCCCATTCCAGTAGCCAATGACTCTCTCAGTGAAGAACTTTCTCCTCACCTCGAGCCTAAATTTCCCCTGGCATAGCTTGAGGCTGTGTCCTCTTGTTCTGGTGCTGGCCGCCTGAGAGAAGAGAGCAACCTCCCCCCTGGCCACAACCACCCCTCAGGTAGTTGTAGACAGCAATAAGGTCACCCCTGAGTCTCCTCTTCTCCAGGCTAAACAATCCCAGCTCCCTCAGCCTCACCTCATAGGGCTAATGTAATGCCACCAGGTACACACACAGAACGGGTCCTGCTTTTGCTGTTTGTCACTGGATTTTTTGGACCTTAAGAACCCAGTTGCTCATTTTAGTCAGGTTCTTCTCAGTAAATGAAAAAGTATTAGGGTTTTATCTACAAAACCAGGCAGGAGTCCTGTCCTAGCCCTGCTGTTAATTGAGCTGACCTCTGAGTAGCTTCGCCTCACATTTGGTGTCAGATGACTTTGAAGCTGCGCTGACAGCAAAAATAGAGCTGGTATGTGACCAGCACTCTGATATTTCCTCTTCTCATCCAGTGCCTTATTATGCAAGGCTCTGAGGTTTAAAGCTGTACAACTAACAATCTGTGAAAGCATATTTCCCCAGCGGTTCCTTTCAAGCAGCACCAAAGTGTCAGCTGAGGACAGAAGCTGGCATTATGCTACTGGCATGGCTGAATCACAAAAGGAGCTCTTCTGTTAACCATTTAACAGTCTGAACATATCATACAGCACTGCCCTGTCTGGTTTCTGCTGAGAAATTTTTCCTATTAGAGAAGGTCCAGGGAGCTAACTGTCCAGCAAAACTGTGTGATAAGCCTCTGAACAGACTCCAGATACAAGTGATGGTCCAGCTGTTCCAGCATCCTAGCAGCAGTGGCACAAAATGCTTCAGATGATGCTAAATCCTCACCTCCTTCAAAACCATGTCCTTTCGTGACAGCGAACTGAAGGTAACTGACCTCTGAAAATGTCAGTCTTCCCTTCAGACAGCAAGGGCTTGAATTACTGTGACCCTTTCATTGATGAGCTTCTTTCCCTAGTAGATAGCATAAGGAAAGGTTTTGTTTCCATACTGTTCATTACATTTGTATCAAACTCTCCTGAAAATATGGTGACAACAAGCTGACACAAGCTGCCAACAGCAGTACATAGCCCAGGGGACAGCAGCAAATTCAGACCTCCCAGAAACAAGTTTATCTTCCACAGTGGCATCTTCTGTGAACTGCTTGGCAGCAAGCAGCTCCAATCATTTACTGACTGCCTGCTCATCTTCTCCATTCTCCCATGCTTTCCTGCTTCTCCATATTCCTTTTGTTCCAATTCCCCATCTCTCCTCTCTGGTTTTCCTTTTTTGCCACCACACTCCAGAACACATTTTCCTTTTCAGACTCCATCCCACATTCAAATACTCTTTAACAACACAAACATTGCCTTCCCTTCCAATTAGGGCATAAGAGTCAGTGAAATCCTAACCTGAGCTGCCTGGGTGTTGGCAGAGGAGCTCACCTTCGGCAGTCACCACTCACACCATGGGTGCCCTCCAGGAAGCACTGCAGATTCCTCAGCACTGCAGTCTCTGTCAGAAGACCTCCTCCAAGCAAAAGAAGGAAGACAGATGTTGAGATTCTGGAACATGTTCAGAGAAGGGCGACAAAGCTGGTGAGAGGCCTGGAGCACAGCCCTGTGAGGAGAGGCTGAGGGAGCTGGGGGTGTGCAGCCTGCAGAAGAGGAGGCTCAGGGCAGACCTCCTTGGTTTTTACAACTACCTGAAGGGAGGTTGTAGCCAGGTGGGGCTGGTCTCCTTTCCCAGGCAAGCAGCAACAGAACAATGGGACACAATCTCAAGTTGTGCCAGGGGAGGTCTAGGATGGATGTTAGGAGGAAATTCTTGCCAGAGAGAGTGATTGGCATTGGAATGGGCTGTCCAGGGAGGTGGTGGAATCACCATCCCTGGAGGTGTTCAGACAAAGCCTGAATGGGGCACTTAGTGCCATGGTCTGGCTGATTGGCTAGGGCTGGGTGCTCGGTTGGACTGGATGAGCTTGCAGTTCTCTTCCAATCTGGTTGATTCTATGATTCTATGACAGCATTGATGAAATGCCTCTTCTGTGATCAGTGCCCCATTAAACCCACTCCATAACTTGATAGGGTAAATTAAGAGCAACATTCAGGATGAGGTCAGCTCAACTTAAGGCAACTTCACTTGCGACTGTTAATGTGGGGACCTCTATTGGTTTCAGAATGGATTATTCTAACATCATGCTGCTACTGGTTGTGTTTGTGGGAGACAAACACAGGCAATCTCTCTGATCATCCTCTAATGCAAGGCATGAGGAAATTCAGGATTTGTGACATTTCAGAGAACATTTTTAGGAAACACAATTCTCTAATGTAAGTGGAACATTAACACTGGCAATTTAAATGGAATCTGTAAGCTGTAGCAGAGACATCTTCGTTTACAATTACATGCACAGTAGCACATACAGCTATACAGCCTATCATGCAAAGCCCTGAACAGTCTTGATGGACACTTTAATAACCAAAAAAACCCTCTACAGAAGACCATACAACTGCCACTGAAGTCTGACACAAATAGAGGACATTTTATGGACATATTGTGTTCTTCTACACGCAAAGTTTAAGAAGTGAATTAACTTACCTTACTTCTGAGAGCAGTGTCATCAGTTCCAGAGTTAGTTAGCAGCACAAAGCAAATAAGGTTGGGATCTCTGCGTACGCTGTGCTTCTGAGAATACACATTTCAGATCTAATTGCCCTCTTGGAAGAGTTAAGACTCTCTGTCCCCTTCTAAAACATTGTTCTGTCTCTCACTAGCAAGTACAGTTCAGTAACTGAGAAAGCTTTTTAAATTCTAAGTCCAAGTGATTTGATTTGCAGGAAGTGACATTTAACTTTAATGCAAATGCCACGGTGAGGTGCGGCTGGACTAATGTGCAGTCCATGACACAGGCGAGAGCACACGCTGCAATGTGCCTCAGTCAGTCTCTGCTATCCTTCATAAAACCAGGTGAAATAACTTGTTGCTTTGTTGGGCTTTTTTTGTCTGGAAATCACTACCCTCTGAATGCAATTTCTGTGTGGAAGTTGAACTGAGAGGTGCAATTCAACATAAGGAATAACCGTACCTCTCAACAGCTTGAGCTACTGCGTACAGACTTGGGATCAACGCGCACCTCTGTGACAGTCCAGACCTGCTGGTCTGTGCTTCACAAGACTTGGCCCTTTCTCCCATTCCAATTTTACCTCCAGACCATTAATAACTTCCTTCTGATCACCAACATGTCTGAAGGTATGGGTTTACGACCCTAAACAGGACCCAGAAGTTTGCGTACAAGGGGTAAAGTCAGACAAAAATTGCCCTGTTTGAAGAGTACTGCCTAAGGCAATGCTTTGACAAGCGAAACTGGCACTGACCCTGCTGTGCTCAGCCAGGACTTTCCCGCTCCCTCCCCATAATGCATTCCTTGTGTGTTAGCCCTCACTCTGCCACACAAGGTTAGTGATGCTTCACTGCTGCTGTATGTATGCTTTCCCTCCTATTTTTGGCTCTACTATGGCACCAATTCCAGTAGTAAATAAGGTCCCCACTGCAGTCTATTTACCCAGCCTTAACCCTGTGAGCTAGGAAAATATCATTACAGTCACAGCACATGGAGGGGAGGGAGGCTAAGCTGAGGCACAGTACAGACTGAACACCTGCCTTCCCTGCTCATGCTGGCACATGAGCTGGCAGAGCTTGTTGAAAGGGCTTTAAACTAGACTGGAAGGGGGAGGGGTTAAACACAACAGTACTAAAGGCAAACCAAAGGAGGCTGAGGGTGGTAGGCCAGAGATAGGGGTAAAACCAGCCACCCAGCTGAAGTGTATGTACACTAACACACACAGTATGGGTAACAAACAAGAGGAGCTGGAAGCCTTGGTACAAGGGAAACTACGATGTCACCAATATAGTCCCCCTGTAATCCAGAAGGAAGCAGTAAGGGACCCGCTGAGCCACTTGAATCCTCACAAGTCCATGGGCCAGATGGGATCCATCCTAGGGTGCTGAGAGGGCTGGCAGATGAGCTGGCCAAGCCACTCTCTATCATCTATCAACAGTCCTGGCTCACCCGAGAGGTCCCTGGAGACTGGAAGCTGCCAATGTGATGCCCATCCACAAGAAGGGCCAGAAGGAGGAACCAGAAAATTACAGACCTGTCAGCCTGACCTCCAGGCCCTTCACCAGCTTTATTGTCCTCCTCTGCACTCTCTCCAGCACCTCAACATTCCTCTTATATTGAGGTGCCCAAAACCGGACCCAATACTCAAGACGTGGCTTCACCAGTGCCAAGTAGTCAGGCAACTGCCTCCCTACCCTGGCTGGACATGGCATTTCTAATACAAGCCAGGAGGCCGCTGGCTTTCTTGGACAGCTGGGCACACTGCTTGCTCATATTCAGCCACTTGTCAATTAGAATCCCCAGGTCCCTTTCTGCTAGACAGCTTTCCAGCCACATTTCCCAAAGACTGTAGTGCTGCATGTGGTTACTGTGGTCCAAGTGTAGGACCTGGCACTTGGCTTTGTTGATGCTCATACTGTTAACATTGGCCCATTGATCCAATCTATCCGAGTCTCTCTGGAGAGCCTCCCTACTGCAGTCCCCCTACTGCAGTGACTTCTGGAGCCTCTCCACACTTTCCTGGCTGTATTCAGATCCCACTACCTCATCCTGCTCACCTCTGGCATCTGAACCAAAGGCAGCATCTGCTGAAAGGAGTTCAAGGCCTGTGCACTGCACACTGAACCCACTATACTCCTGCAGAACCTCTTCTGTCCTCCTATCCAGCCACCTACCTTCACAAAACTTGGGCAAACTCAACGTCTTTTGAAGCACCGTGCCTCCACTGGATTTGCTCAAGTGACCTGAGGGCTCAAAAAATACACCTGGTGGAGGAGATCTGCAACCTAGAAAGGCAGAGTAGCTGCAGAATGTTTGGCTAATCCTCTAGGTCTGGAGACTGCCTTCAGCTAATCATCCTGTATTTAGCATTTTGTTGACTTCTAAAGGCTTGAATACTTTCTGCTTCTTTGATGCTTGAATATACTCTGACAGCTGAGTTTAGACAAGGTCAGGTTTCAGTGTGCAAGAAGAAATACAACCATCCTCCCTGTTTCTCCATTTACTTCCCTTTTCAAAATACCAGTGAAAATAGCATTCCCTACAGGAGGCTTCCAGAAACACCTGGGGTCCTTTAGTATGGATTTAAAGAACATGCTGAAAAAGTAAGAAAGACATTTTTCATTTTTTTCATTTAGAAAACTGACACTTAAAGAAAGAAATGTGCAAAGCTGTAAGGAATCAAGCCACATGCCCTTCAGGCCATGATTACGCTAAACTTGCACTTAACTTCAGGTGATGTCTGATTTACTCAATCGACCACTGTTTAACCTGGGTTCTGTTGGCAGAAGCTCCATGTAATTGAGAAAATGTTTAGAATCACAGAATCAGTCAGGGTTGGAAGGGACCACAAGGATTAGCCAGTTCCAACCCCCCTGCCATGGGCAGGGCACTTTACCGTAGAGCAGGCTGGCCACAGCCTCATCCAGCCTGGCCTTAAACACCTCCAGGGATGGACAACCCAGTCCAGGCTCTCAGCACTCTCATGGTGAAGAACTTCCTCCTCACATCCAGCCTGAACCTACCCACCTCCAGCTTTGCTCCACAAGTGGGAGCTTTTCCCACATTCAGCACAAGAAGTCAGACTGTCCCTGTACATCAGAAGCACAACTTGCTTCAATGCAGTTTTGGTGAGAGAGAGAGAACACCTTGGGTTTGTCTCTTTTGCAGAAATCTTCTTCCTCAGTCTAGCCACGAGTCACCTAGAATGCATTCATGTGCACATCCCTGTCCTGAAATTGCTCTCTTCTGGTGCTGCAGCCATCTGCAGGAGAGGAAGGCCCATCCCATTGCGTGCAGACAAGCAGCAGAGCCCACGCCAGCTTCTTCAGCACAGCCTGCAGCAAGCAGATAGACAGCTCTGCTGACTGTGTGGAAAGGGAACACAATGAGCAATATCAAAGAAAGAGAGAACATTTACTGTGGAATAGAGACAAGTTTATACATCACTTTTGTCTGTGCTACCACAGTAAATGTGAATGTGATGGAAATATCACCAAGAGCTACAGGTACAGAGGGAAAATTGTGTCCAATAGGTAGAATTACCTCTATTAGTAGACACTTGGAGTTACCCTGAATTAATGACAGTTCTGCAGTCCTCATCCAATGAAAATAATAAACTAAGCTTAACAAAGTAGCCATTACTATGCTGTATGTTGCCTCTGCAAAAGACAGTGTGAATGTAGTGTACACAATAAGCTAGTGCAGCCCAGGATAACCAGAGGTTTACACAAGGATACTCCTGCCCAGACATCTGCAGGTATCTCTCCCTTAAGCCACCATTCAGCATATAATCACACTTTAAGAGTGGGGGTGTTTTGGAATGAACAAGAAAATCAGGTGACATATTGATGCTGCTGAAAGATCATACATACAGTGACAAAACATGTCATTTTATGTTTCCAGCCTATAAAGCCAGAGGATGTGACAGTCTACAGAAGACATTAAGATTGCACTGGAGTTCCCAAGCTGTTAATAGCTGATAAACACCGTAACTGTTAGGGTAAATAAAGCTTAGCTAGTTGCCAACATCAGAGTCCAAGTCAGGACACAAAGAATGAAAGAAACACTGAACCGATTCAAAATATGTGTTTCCTTCTGTGTCTGCAAAAATTATGAGTACTGAAGTAAATTTCTGTAAGACAGATGTAATCATGGCCTTCAAGGCTCAGACAGACATCTACACAGAGCTAAACATGAATATTAAATGCAATGCTAAGAGGTAACAGCTCTGTTCTTAAGAGTACAAGCTGGACTGCTTAGAAGTGAGGTCAGCAAACAGCTCAGGTTCTCTTTAACAGAACTTTTGAGAGGCCATGCAAATTGTCATGAGAAGTACTCTGAAAACTCCTGGGGGAGAAAAATAAAGAAAAAAAAGAAGGAAGAAAACAAGGAAGAAAAAAAGTTTTACTGAACAAGGTGAGGAAGCTGCTGCTTTCGTCAAAGTTGGGGTAAGGGAAAAGAGAAATGGTTTGCTACTGCCAAGGGTTTAGCATATCCCTGCTCTGATGAATACTGAACTACAAAAGCTCCAAACAGTATCAGAAAGAAAGGACTAGTACCTGTGTCTGCTCTATTCCTAACTGGATAAATACACTTTAGCATCTAAAAGCTGCAGTTCTGGCATAAAGCCATTTGCAGCTAGGACAACTATGAATCTTCAAACAATCAACACACTGTGTTTCCAAATCGCCGTAGAACAAAAACAGGTTTCAAAAGCTGTTTTGAAGGTAATTGCTGCTGCACAGCAGTGATGAGGAGCAAAAAACATCTCACAAGAACCTACAGAAACTTTGGCTGGGAAAAATGTAGAGATGTCCATGACATTACTGTAACTAATTCTTTTATGGGTGGCAGACGTAGGAAGGAGGAAGTTGGTCCTTTGATAGTTTTTTGCTGTTTCCTCTCTCAGCTGATGTTCAATTTCATATTGGATGCTTCAGTTCTTCCCTCTTCTAAGTGTGCACACATAGCTGAGTATCTGCTAGACTTGCTCTTCAGCTTCTCTCTTTTGCTTTCAGTCCATTGTTTCCCTCTCTCTCTCTCTCTACCTCTTCTTTCCAACTTCTTTCCTTTTTTGTTCCAGTTCTCTCTCTCTGATTATTGTCCTCTCCACCACTCACCATGTTTTTTCTCTCATAGTCTAAGATTTTAATTTGTTTTTTCTTTTATTTTCTTAGCCTTTCCTGCCTTAATGTTTGCACCTCCCATCCTCAGTATTACAAACAGTACATAACATAGAATCTCATAGAATCAACTGGGTTAGAAGAGACCTCCAAGCTCATCCAGTCCAACCTAGCACCCAGCCCTAGCCAATCAACTAGACCATGACACTCAGTACCTCATCCAGGCTTTTCTTTGAACATCTCCAGGAACAGCAACCTCACCACCTCCCTGGGCATCCCATTCCAATGCCAATCACTCTGTGAAGAACTTCCTCCTAACATCCATCCTGAACCTGCCCTGGCACAACTTGGGGGGGACTGTGTCTCCTTGTTGTGTTGCTGGTTGCCTGGCAGAAGAACCCAACCCCACCTGGCTATAGCCTCCCTTCAGGTTGCTGTAGACAGCAATGAGGTCACTCCTGAGCCTTCTCTTCTCAGGCTCCCTCATAATAAAGACTTGCAAAGTTTGGACAATTTAAAATGCATCTTTCAGAAGCAAGGGAGGAAGATTTTTATTTTAAAAAATAATTCTTTGTTCCTTCTTTCTCTTTAGCCTTATCATCCATCAAAGCAACCAGCCCTTTATAAAACAAGCTGTGAAGGGAGTCTGCTGGCAGGGAATCTGTTCTGGCTGGGAAGCTGCCAAAGGCTGCAAAAGCGCTGACAAACAGGGTCTCAGAAATGGGTTAGTATTACAAAAGGGAGAAAAGGCACAGAGATGTTTCAGAAAGAGTTAGTGTCTCTAATGCAAAGCCATCACATTTAGGAAGAGTGATTTAGAAATGATTGCTTTCCTCAGCAGTTCCCAGTCCAGTACTAACACCACTCCTCTCCTTCAAGCCTCAAATACAACCAGCAGCTGCTGTTCAAATCTGTATAATGCTGACAGAGCACGAACTGAGCATCAGTCAAATTCTCTGCACTTAGAAAACACCCTTCTGTCAGTAAGGATCTGTGAAAAGAGATGTAAAATTCTCCCAGAGGTAACCAATTTATAATATTTAACTCTCTCAAACCATCTTTTGAGTATCCACCCAAAGTGCTACACACTGACATCCAGGGGGAGAGCGAGTAAGGCATATTAGGGAGGTAATATTTGCATGTAAAGTACTGCAAACCATTCAAAGCCATTCAGTTACATCTGCTCCTGGCTGGCAATCATACATCTGTTCCCATGGCTACTTTTTCCATTCATGCTTCTTTCTTTTCAGTACTCTGCTTTGCCCATTCAAAGTATCTTGGCTTCGTTATGTTATGAACAGTCTGGCATCCACTGCCCAGCATCTGGCAAACTAGGACTTTAGCACTGTTGTAACTGTGCAGATAGCTGTTGACAAGAGTAAACAGGCACAGATCTGAACATATGAAGTTCCATTTAAACATGAGGAGGGTGGTAAAGCACTGGAACATGCTGCCCAGAGAGGTGGTGGAGTCATCATCTCTGGAGTAATTCAAAACCCCCCTGCACAGCATCCTGTGCAACCTGCTCTAAGTGAGCCTGCTCTAGCAGGAGTTTGGATTAGATGATCTCCAGAAGTCCCTTCCAACCCCTATCATTCTGTGACTCTGAAATTGTACAGCATTTATTAATGAAAAATAGGTGTTTAAAAAACAGAACCTGAAAGTAGAAGAGCATTTAACTCCACATCCATTCTTTTACCTTTCCTTTATCAGTATGAAGAAAGAGGCTTACATAAAGCACATTTTCAGTCTGCACCCTGAGAGTTGTCTATGCTCTTTATCCCAGTTTATCAGCCAAAATGGTCTGCTCATTACTACTATCAGTAGCAACTTCAAGTCAATTTGTCCCAGAGGAAAGGACTACATGAGATGAAGGTGGGGACACATACCTACTGGAAATAAAACTCATAGTAAATTTAGTGTTCTCAGTTTTCTCCAAAAGCTATATTGAACAAGCCCAGCATCCACAGAAGCTGCCCAAAGCACTGTAAGGCTGATTGTCTTTAAACAAGAGCAACCTAAAGGGTGATCTGAAAGACAACAGGATTTGAGCTCACTTTCCTCTCTACAAGTAAGCTCAAGAATGTCTACACAGGAAAAGCAAACCAGGAGAATCTTTTAGGCCTTTCTCCTCCTTCAGCAGTTATCAACAGAGATATTATCACCAGGTTGAGAACCCTGAAATGGAGCACTAACTACGGCAGCACCTCAAGCAGGGACCTATGGATCAGATGATGACTAATTAACAGGACATTCCTGGTACACACAAGCATAAAGATGGTCTGACAGTAAATCTCCATTCATGGGTCACATTCCTGTGGTGCTAAGTATTTTCCCCTTCGTGTCTGAAAGACAAGTCACAACTCACTGTGTCACTTCTGTCAGGTCTTGCCACAGTTGCAGAGCCAACAACGTTGAGACCTGCAGAAGCTGAGTACTGAGTCTGCAGGGCACTCAAATCCCAAATCTTCTTGTTGCATCCAACTAGTTGTGCTCTTCATTATGGCACAGGTGTGTATTACTGGGCATATGGCATTTCTTTCTATCAGTTATTCCCAAGTGCTCCTGAATTTCCTGGTGAAAACTGTCGCACTGCATACTGGCTGCCCTCTTCAGGCAAGTGCTTCTTCAGCACAGGGACTGTTCACCTACTTGCTGTTTCTCGATGGCAAGTCCCTGGCTGTTTCCACCAGGAATACAGTCTCTGACCTTTCATAAAACAAGGTGAATCCTTCAAAGCATCTCCTAACATAAATTTCTGAAGTAATAACTCATTATATCACCTTAACAATATTTTCTTTTTACAAAGACCAACGTTCATGCTGATTTCTGTAATATTTAGACTGTCTATTCCTTCAAGTGTAGTCTGCATTTGAAACAGATCATTGTGTTTCTACATATTTAATGACTACGACTCATATAACCTATTTCATCTGGGTTTGCTTTTTTGTTATTCTCATTCAATTTTGCTGCTGTTATTTTTGACTACCATATAAGCATATTTTGGTGAAGAAGGAAACTGAATTTTCTGGACCTCACAAGCACATTAAGAAAAGTTACTGTTCATCCAGGTATACATGAATAATTCATAATGCAGCTTCATTTTTAGCACCATAAAGTCAGCCCATTAATTTGCTAATCTATTTTTGCATTATTCATTTTCTTTTAATTGCAGAGATTCTGAAATGACATAGGGAAACACTTCAATGATAGGAATTGTTTGAAGTCAGGAACACAGTTTTCATTTAGGACTAAAGCAAGAACAGAAGCTCATTTTCCAACCTGTCATGTTTGACCTCAGGGCTAAACACAGCTTGACCTTCTTAGCCCATTTTTTTGTGGTGACACAGGTAGTGCAATCATATTCTGTGCCTGAGCATGCATGTACTAAGGGTATCTTAAACCTTCAGTCCAAATTGAGCCAAATTTTACCATAAAAGTAAAATGCCCTTAAGCAGGCTCAGTCATTTTCAGCTATTTCAAATCCCTTGAGTATAGATAGCCACAATAAAAAGCCAGAGAAAAGAGCCCTTTCTTGTTCTAGCTGAATATGCACTTGATTGGAAACTAGAAAAGCCCTATGGAGGGGAGCAAAAAATGCCCCACTTATAAGAAAAGTTTGTTGAGCACTCTTTTTAATTCCAGAGTCCACTGTATGTGTATTGGCAAGCATCAGCTCTGAAATATATTCACACAAAACAAGGCAAGCTACTACCTGGAAAGGTAATGCCAGTGGCAGATTTATCCTAGTGATCATCCTCACCCTCTGATTTCAGTATTTCTGCTAAAATGCAGAGACCAGTCAGGTAGTTCATACCATTCCTGCAAGGTCCTCAGCCACTGAAGCTCCATGTTCCAAGCAGCTGCTGCTGAAGAGAAAGGCAGGCCAACGACTCCCAGTAGGTCTCTCTTGTTGGTCATCTACCTTAACCCATCAATTTATCGTGCAGTAAAAAAGAACGCAAACAATGAAGCTTTGCCCCCAAAGCAGTGCTCCTACTGAAAAATACATTTCACCAAGAAGCTGTACAGAATACTCATAGGCAGAGTGCTGGGAACTCCAAGTATTGCTTTCAAGAGGATGGGTAAGTACCAGCTTGACTGTTGCAATTGCACATTACTTATTTAGCAGCCAAGATGTGTGTTCGAACTCAAACACGGCTGTAGATGCATTCAGCAACTTTGGCAGCCGGCTAAAGATACCAGAAAGGACAAATACACACATACTCCAGTGCCAGCTGTGAAAACTTGTTGAAGGCATCGGGGTAGGTATCAACTGCATATCATAACTGACAAAAAAAGGGTGAGGGGGGGAGGAATAAAATAACATAATCATTTTAACAGATGCTGGAAGCTACACCTCCACCCTGCAGCTTTGCCCCCACTGGCTTCAGTGGGCAAGACTCTCATGAACCTGAACAGGATCTTTGGGTCAACCAAGCATAATTTTCCACACACATTGCACAGTGGGATCAGACTCAATATAGCCCCTGCCTGTAACATGAGGCCAGGTTTCTCTTAAGACCAAAATATTCATTATTTTTACAGCTTTTGCATATCATGCTAGCAGTTAATATTTTGGATTTTCTCTCAGTTGTTTCTTGGAGAATAACATATAATAAAAATATGTAAGAGTGCTTGAAATGCAAATGATCCATATGGGTGTATATCTAGTAAGAAGTGCTACTTCACTTGGGATGTGGCCCTGGAGGTCTCTATTTTGAAGAAACATTTCAGCTAAGAGAATTCTGGGAGGTGAAGGGGTTGTTACTGCTACCGTGTTGCTGCAATGGTACAAGCCAGGAAGAAAGCGACCTGGGGGTACGGCAGTGTGCCCAGGTGGCCAAGAGAGCCAATGGCATCCTGGCCTGTATCAGGAACAGTGTGGCCAGTAGTACGAGGGAGGTTATTCTTCCCCTGTACTCAGCACTGGTCTGGCCACACCTTGAGTGCTGTGTCCAGTTCTGGGCTCCTCAACTCAAGAGGGATGTTGAGCTGCTGGAACGTGTCCAGAGAAGGGCAACAAAGCTGGTGAGGGGCCTGGAACACAAACCCTATGAGGAGAGGCTGGGGGTGTTTAGCCTGGAGAAGAGGAGGCTCAGGGCTGACCTGATTGCTGTCTACAACTACCTGAAGGGAGGTTGTAGCCAGGTGGGGGTTGGTCTCTTCTCCCAGGCAACCGGCAACAGGACAAGGGGACACAGTCTCAAGTTCTGCCGGGGGGAAGTATAGGCTGGATGTTAGGAGGAAGTTCTTCACAGAGAGAGTGATTGGCATTGGAATGGGCTGCCCAGGGAGGTGGTGGAGTCACCATCCCTGGGGGTGCTCAAGGAAAGACTGGATGGGGCACTTAGTACTATGGTCTAGTTGACTGGATAAAGCTGGGTGCTAGGTTGGACTGGATGATCTTGGAGGTCTCTTCCAACCTGGTTAATTCTATTCTATTCTAAGCACAAGGCAACTAAGTTGCCTTACCACAAAACCATTATGGTCCCTTCAGGGAAGCTGGAGCCAAGATGTAGTATTACCAGGTCACAGCACCAGGGTAAATGCCTCTTCCTTGCAGCCTGGTCTCTTCCAGCTAAAAAATGTTCCCTGGTTTCCCTCTAAGCCAATATTAAAAACGTATGCTTTGAGAAAGCATTTGCAAGAAGCTAAATGCAGGTCCATCATTAGGAGTTTCACACTTAGGTACTGCATTTTTAGAAAGGACTGTTAAAATTGATTCTCTCCCTCACTCTGCACAGCTCCCACCAAGAGGCATTAAAGCCTCAAGAGACATGTCTGAGGATATTCCCAAAGCAGTGCTGAAAATCTACGTTCAGCTGCTATAAGATGGTATGAGGGCCACAGACATGTCAAATAAATCTTTCTTGGGATATACTTCGAGCACAGAGCATACCACCCACTCTGTCCTTCTGCTTCCTCCTCCTGGACATCAGCAGGAGTGGCTAACTCTGAGACCACTCCAGTGTGAAGCACACTGTCCACCAAAATGACTTGGGTGGCATCCAGGACATACCATGTGCGTGCACGTGAGAAAAACTAGGTCACCACTACTCCTTCCTCTGGTTTTTCTTCTGCAGGTGCACTGCAGCACGAGGCAAAATCCTGCAACTAGATCAGCAGGATAACAGCATTACAAAACCCACCAACAGATCCAAGTGCACAGGGACAGAGAGGTCTAAAACACATAGCGAGATCCTTCCCCTAGCCAGCAGTTTTCCATTCATCTTTTTCCATTCGTCTTACCTGCAGTTCAATGAAGTATTCAATATATAAAAAGTAAGAGACTGTAGGTTTAGAAAACTTTAGCAAGGCTAAAGCAACAGAGGCAGGCAAGAGGAAGTCTATTTGCATTAGATGTACTTAAAACAAATCCAACAACAAAAACACTAACAAAAAACCCACACCACCACTAACATGACAAAGCACACAAAAACCTCACATAGCTCTTTCAAAAGAGCCCTTCAAACTGGCTACAGCTGGGCAAAGCTGGGGTCACAAAAGTGCTCTTAGCTCAGAATATGCTTCTTTGCCACCCACCCTAAGAAACTCCCCACTCCTATTACAGAAGGGGCAAATCATAGAATGGTTTAGGTTGGAAGGGCCCTCAAGGATCACCCAGCCCCACCCCCCTGCCATAGGCAGGGACACCTCCCACTAGAGCAGGTTGCTCAAGGCCTCATCCAGCCTGGCTTTAAACACCTCCAGGGAGGAAGCATCTTCTTCAAGATTTTAGTATTTGGGGATTATGTTCTCAGGGTGTGAAATTTCCTGGTGCTGACCTCCAGTCAGGAACCACCACCAAAGGACTGAGGAAGAGGAACTGTGTATGTGTACAAGAGTGATTTGGGTTAGCTATAATAAAAGATATATTTTTTTTATTGGTAAGGAATGAGCCAGAGGGTCTGGTCTGCACTCACTCTGGCTTTTAGGGCTTGAGGTCTGAATCTCTCTCTAGTCTCCAAAACTCTGAGAGGCTCTAGGTGTACTTCACCATATAGCTGAGGAGGTCACTTCATCCCGCATCAGTGAACTTGGCCCCAGCAGTAATGCCACAGCCTCAGCTGCCAGGAACCCCAAAAAAACAGGCAGACTGAGAGTTTTCTATCTGGAAACTGCTCTTCTCCTGGCTCTCTAGGTAGTCATTGTTCCCCACACTGTCTGGCCCGTTGGGCCTTGTCTTCACTAATTTCAACCCGAGTAACAGCGTTTCACCTGACTTGCAACTCTTCCTTCTGCATTAGTTGGCTGACCACGTCCATTTTTTAATATAGATATTGTACTGAGGACAAAAGGCTTTTTGTTCCTTCACTCTATTCTCCTTTCTCTCTGTACATGTATTATCTGGGAAATGTCGGGGGGAGGAGGGGAATGGGGAGCCAATTTTTTTTAGCTAAGTAGCATCTGTTGAGTTTAGACCAGAAACCCACATCTGAAGCATCCCAAGGGCAAGCTGAAGGTTAAACCAGAATATTTCCTCCTCCTCAACTCCCTCTGTATGAACCAAACCTGTAGCACATTCAAAATTGGTGCCTGAACCAGAACTTGGCACCACAGAGTGCTAATCAGCTTTGCTTCATGGCAGCGTCTGTAGGAAGCAGGCAGCAAGCTTCAGAGCTGCATCCACTACTCCTCAGCACATCACACAAGGTAACACAGCTGATGGCTACCCAGAAGCCACAGTCCTGAGGCAGTCCCAGCCAAATATCAAAACTTCAGTGCTGGGCTGCTCTGAAAACTCATTCTAGCAATTCCTTAACTGTATTGAATTTGTCTTCTACAGTAAAACCAGCACCTAGGAAGAAAACCTTATCACTGATCAAAAGTGGAAATTTCACACTTGAAATCTCTTTCAATTGTCTGCAACTTCTACTTAAATCATTTCAGATTTCTGAAGGGTTTCCTAGTGCCTTAAAGAGAGGGTCCTCCACAGAAAAACAGGAGACACCACATTCAAGGGATGCATTGGGAATCTGTCTCTTGTCTTACTGAAGGGCAGAACAAGCCTTTGGTTAAAGTCTAAAGATATCTGGGAGTGAAAAAGGGATATCTAGTGGTGGGGTGTTTTCTGTTCATGATGGGAGAACCTTTCTTAAAATACTGTGTTTGAAAAGGTTCAGCTGACCAAATCTCTTTGAAACACAGCAGGATTTGTTAGCCTAAAAAACAAGTATTTGAATCAGAGGTAAAAAGTTATCTAGCATAGAAAATCCTTTACTATTTGGACACAGCAATGTAGAAACAGAAGTACTAGGACAATTTTTTATGATGACAGTCAGATACACTGAAGGCAAAAACAATACTCCACATACTTGGTATTTACAATCTGTTCAGACAATTACCTTGTCCTCTACAGTAAAACCAGCACCTAGGAAGAAAGCCTTATCATTGATCAAAAGTGGAAATTTCACACTTGAAATCTCTTTCAATTGTCTGCAACTTCTACTTACATAATTTCACATTTCTGAATGGCTACCTACTGCCTGAAAGAGAGTGTCCTCCACAGAAAAGCAGCTGACACCACACCTCACTTACAGTCACCCTTCTGAACCTATACATTCAATGAATAACATGGACATAGCTAAGGGACGTGGTTTAGCACCCGACTTGGTAGAGTTAGATAACAGTTGGATTTGATGAGCTTCAATGTCTTTTCTAGCAAAAATGATTCTATGATTTGACATTACTCCTTCTTGTATTTGGGGAGTACTGATTTTTCTCCCATTAGTAGGTCTCATAGTAACTACTGTTAGTGAAGGAGGATGAAATCCAGTGCCACAGGAAGCCAGTGTTTTCATACAAATGGATGAAAGGGCTGGAGAGGAGGCAAAGACAGAGAGGTTTCTTTCAGAGCTGTTTGGGAGAGCTCATAGCTCTGTGCCAGCAAACAGGTTTGTCAGGAGAGTTTAGCAAGGGGAAAAGCCTGGACACAGTCTCACAGTATCACCAAGGTTGGAAGAGACCTCACAGATCATCAAGTCCAACCCTTTACCACAGAGCTCAAGGCTAGACCATGGCACCAAGTGCCACGTCCAACCTTGCCTGGAACAGCCCCAGGGACGGTGACTCCACCACCTCCCTGGGCAGCCCATTCCAGTGTCCAATGACTCTCTCAGTGAAGAATTTTCTCCTCACCTCGAGCCTAAACTTCCCCCGGCGCAGCCTGAGGCTGTGTCCTCTCGTTCTGGCGCTGGCCATCTGAGAGAAGAGAGCAACCTCCCCCTGGCCACAACCACCCCTCAGGTAGTTGTAGACAGCAATAAGGTCACCCCTGAGCCTCCTCTTCTCCAGGCTAAACAATCCCAGCTCCCTCAGCCTCTCCTCGTAGGGCTGTGCTCGAGGCCTCTCACCAGCCTCGTCGCCCTTCTCTGGACACGTTCAAGCATCTCAATGTCCCTTCTAAACTGGGGGGCCCAGAACTGAACACAGTACTCGAGGTGTGGTCTAACCAGTGCAGAGTACAGGGGCAGAATGACCTCCCTGCTCCTGCTGGCCACACCATTCCTGATGCAGGCCAGGATGCCACTGGCTCTCTTGGCCACCTGGGCACACTGCTGGCTCATGTTCAGGCGGGTATCAATCAGCACCCCCAGATCCCTCTCTGTCTGGCTGCTCTCCAGCCACTCCGACCCCAGCCTGTATCTCTGCATGGGGTTGTTGTGGCCAAAGTGCAGCACCCTGCACTTGGAGCCATTGAATGCCATCCCATTGGACTCTGCCCATCTGTCCAGGCGGTCAAGGTCCCGCTGCAGAGCCCTTCTGCCCTCCAACTCACATAGCTGCACAGAGACTCCTGTGGCCAGCAAAAAGTCACTCTCCAAGAAGACTTGCCAGAGCTTTGCCTGAAGGAGCCTCCAGTGCCTTTCCCACCCCACAAGGCACAGCACCTTTTTCCAGTCAGATTTTGTGATTCATGGCTATTGCTGTAACTCTAGTCTTGAAATACAATAGATGACCTTATGCAAGGACCATTTGAAAACAAAGCAACAATTGCTTTAGAATATAACAATGTGTTACATGCTTCTACTACCAGCCACACTGAGAAAGTCAGTATTGTTGATTGCCTTCACTACAGAGCTTAGTTATTCCTACCAAAGATAATCTCCAGCTCAGATCCTTGAAGGAGGCAAGGAACAAGGCTGTGCAGAAGCTGGCAGAGGATTTGATTGTGATGCAACTCATCCATGAAATAAAACACATACTTGCTTTTGAATAGGTGTATTTTTCAAGTACTCAAGAGCACAGACCATCTCCAAGAAGCTTCAGGCAAGCCTTCCTTTTTTTCCACTTAAGCTTCATGCCCACACACTGCACCTGGCATGAATTGGTTGATGAAAACAAAAACCTAGCAGCCAAGCAAACAGAATAGTGGAGAATGTCTGAGTGCCCTGTCAGAGAGCTGTGGCATAGTAATTGTGGGGCTCATCCCTTGGCTCCAATGATTGTTCCACATGTCAAAACAGCATTTCTGAAAATGCTGATAGGAACTTACAAATAAAGCATATTAGTAGGGCTCTGCCACAGGCATTTTCCTGCCTTGCAACATTGATTTCAAGAACTGCAAGAATTTAGAAAACGTTATCAGACACTTCCAACCCAAATAGTTCATTGTTTCTTTAAAAGCAGCCAGCTACCATAATTAAGATGACAACCTATTTGCTAGCATTTAACTTATCCAATAATGCTACTGCCTATCAAACATGCTCCACACTAAGCTCATCCTGAAGCCTGGCATACAAGAGAGTCTTGCAGAACCACCCACACTAACTGTGAAAGGAACTAGTCTCAATTATTTAGCAGTTGTCAACCCAATATACAGCTTGCATTGCGTCAGTGTGGGTATTTAAAGTACTGTGATCAAGAAAAAAAAACACTGAACAAGCAAACAAATGAGTTTCAGAATGCAGCACCACATTTACAGAATGTAAAGACAGGAACTTAAACAGAAGCCAAAGGTTACTAACGAGGTGACACAAGCTCTGTACCATTTCTTGTCAATTTAGCTGGCAGAATTTGCCGCAGAAGTTTGGGCACCCTCACCCACTTGTCTGTCTGTCTGTCTGTGGTGATTCATATAGAGAAAGCACACTGTTCACTTATTTGGCTGTGTTATCTCTCCTGAAGAGAAAGCCTCCACACCCTTCTGCATGTCTCAAGGTTAGTTCATGGTGAGTTCTGTAAAGGCATCAGTCCTCATGCAAAATCACTGGCTGTCCCCAGTCCCTACACATTCACCACAGGTACACACATGCTCTCCCTCCCCATCTCTTATGGATCACTGCACTGGCTTCTGCTTGCCTCCGAGCTCTCCCTTACAGCACAGGCTGAGCCCCATACCCGGCACCAGCTCCCTTCTCTCTTGAGATTAAAATCCAAACCCCGACAACTGTTTCCTCTCTAACACAGACAGAAGCAAGTTTTGTGATGGAGCAGATCTGGTTAAATCACACAGAATGGCTTCAGTAACAGGAGGGATTATGCCTGGAATTGCCATAGATCACCCAGAAGAGAATTTTGCAAAGCACCAGTCTAGTGGTTTTATGAATGTGATCCACAGAGTTGCCCAAGTTCTTGCTTTTTCTAAGGCATGCTGTAAATCACTGCCATCTAGTTCAGTGCACACAGTGAAAGAAAAGGTCCCTTTCTTTCTTACAGCACTGCCTGAACTGCATTAGACTCCTGAGGGCTAAAGGAAGATATAATGCATTCATGCACAGAAGCATTGTAATGGGTGCTAATCAAAGCAAAATACAGAATGGGGACGGTTCCTTGCCTGAAATCATTGAATGAACATCTTATTGTAACACATGAATGACCTGAGGTATTTCCTCTCAAAAAAAAAAAAAAAAAAGAAGAGAGAAAGAGAAACAGGTTTTAGTGCTGAAAAGCTCACAGAACAGTTTCTCAAGTCAATTTGTATCATATTTAATAGGGAATGCTAGAGGGGAAAGTGCCTTGACATGCTTCTTGCATGGCATACTAGAAATGGCATCTGTAAAAGAAGACCCATTCATCAAGAAACAGTGTTGAGTGGAGGGAAATATGCTGATATAAATTTATGCTCTTTAAAGATGGGAGAGGTCTTGTCCATTTTTAGGATATAATGGAGTGAACTCTCTGCTGCCAAAAACTAAGCAACACAGAAATCATTCTCCTTTCCCCATACTCAGTCATTCAGGTGCCAGCTGTGATCTCTGTAGGAAATTCAGCCTCAGAATTCACGTCAAATGCTACCTTGCTATCCCAAGTTGCTGTGATTTATTCTCTGTTGCCTCTGACTGCCATTCTACCCCCTGAGCCAGAAAAAGTCAGGAGAACAGAACCATGGAAAAAGAGGTGCTCAAAAATCTCCTTCTCCCCATAAGAGGTTGTAAAAAATTGGCCTCTATGCTTCCATCTTGCCAGTGCAATTAACGTGCTCACCCCACCTTGGCCCCACACCACAGTTCCCCATTCTCACCAGGAGCAATCTGGGCGCTCATGTTCTATCTCAACCTGTTTTCTGTGCACTCTGGGGTGCAAGGATATGAGATCTTTTCTTTGGGAGCCATCTGTTAGTTTGGCTTTGGATAAGGAATACAATTGATTTGCAATTATTAAGGAAACTAGAGGTCATCACCAATCAAGGTAACGACCAATCTGCCTTCCATACTTTGCTCTACAGCAGAATCTTAATAGGTAAGCACTAACTCCTTCTTTATTACTGAAATCGTTGGTTTAAATTAGCATTAAGTAAGGCACCAATGTTAACACCTTTTCCAAGATAAGAGCATCTGTTGAGCTGGTTCATACTCCCTGATGAACATTACCACTGCAGTGTGAAGACTAAACAGATGCAACCATACATCTCACCAGAGCCCTTTGTCGGCCCTCCCTCTGCATAGCATTCATGGGCTGAGCAGAGAATAAAACCTTTCCAGCTGATGTGCACCTTCCTAGGACAACAGTAGCAAGTCTGACCAGCCACTCCAAACCAAAGAGTGAAGGCTGCCTGCAATGGCCCAGAGTGATTTACCAGCGATCAAACAACTTTCAGGACAGAGGCAAGACTTTTCATCGCCTTCAGTGCTTCGAAAATTGCTTCTGGCTATACTATGCTCTGCTGTCTGCTTGTCCTCTCTTGAAGCTGCCAACCCTGTGCTAGAGCCTGCAGAGAGCACAGTCTGACTTAAGCCTCGCTTTGTCTTGCAAACAAGCTATACCAAACCTCATAGGCATATCCTCATCACCTCCAGAGTCAAGAAACCTCAACAGAATGGCAAAACAAACATTTTAGGACTATAAACTATTTATTTGTCTTTCAACAAACTTATCCTGTCTTCTACAGTCTTCATCAGCACAGAGGTGCCGCTGCAGTCAGCCATCCCCAGGGCTACTGAGGGGAGCAGAGATGCCAGCGCCTCAGATCTTCTCAGCTGCACTCTGCAGTACCTGCACAAGCCATCCAGGTACATATGATGGGTAAGGTGAGGATGTTGCAGGCTGTTGCAGGGTACTGCTCATGGGCAGTCCCACTCACAGTCCATCTTTTAACTGGAAACACTTCATCTGAGTGGTGAGACACTCTCCTATGGATTTTTGATAGCCTACTTTAAAACAGGTAGTTTCAACATTAGGTCCCCATGTTTCACAGCTGACAACTTTTTTCATAAGCAGAACCAAACGGCTGAAGAGATTTGGAAGCACTTTTTCTAGGCAAGACTTCCAGGTTACAGTGACAGAAAGCTGCAGAAGCTTCACCACATCATCTCATGAGAGGAAACCTTGTGGAAAACACAATACTTGACCACAGAAGACAGAAACATAATCAGATCACTGTTTCACCTGCTCCTAATTAGAGACACAGGAAGAGTGAGTGTGCACGTGGTGGCTATCAAAGGAAAAATATTTCTCTTAGGAGTAAAACAATACACACAGGAGACCAGATAGCAGCCTTTTTGCAATCTAACTTAACAAGCACCTAAGTTAGTCCCAGTTACCAGTGACAAACACCTCTCCAACTTCACCAGATGATGATAGGGTGTAATTACACTGAAGGAAGCAGTACGCTTTTGAAGAGGCTAACAGAACTGTGCAAGTACCTGAAACAAGAAATGGCTTGCTAGTAAGTTTACCAGCTTTGGAGAACAGAAGACAAAAGAAGTAGGTAAAAAAGATGAAGAATAAAATATATGAAGGGTAGTACTCTAAAAAATCGAAGGTGTACACAGAGAAGCACAGAAATACTCCTAATTCTTGAACTATTTGCTGAGCTCTTCATCAAAGCAATTGTGCTCCTCAGTAATTATTGTATAAAGTATCAAATCTGTTTTGCAGACTAGGGATAGAAGTGTCATACAAACAATTTCTAAGATTTGGAATTGGATAAACCAGATGAGCAGAAAAGTATCAGCAACACACTTCAAAGAGTGCCACATCAAAGGCAATACATGAGCAAGAAGGGAAAGCAGGTTCAGAAAAGGTTTTGAATTTAAAAATACTAACCCAGAATAACACAGGACAAGAAGAAAATGAAGTCTTAGAATAATTTTTTCTCACAGCAGAATCATCTTCTACCTCTGTCTTTTCCAGAACAGATTTGGTTAACCTGTCCTAAATTATTTCATTGATGAAGCATCACCAATATTGCTGCTCTGGTACTTAATCCAGTTCTTTGCTATACTTATTTCAGATTGATTTTCTTAATGTTTCATTTAAGTAATCTCTGCTGCTCTTCCAGTAGGTTCAAAATCACCACCTCTTGCTCTAGCTATCGGAGCTATGGATATACTGTATTCTACTCCTCTTCTCAAGAACCTTTCAGCAAAGACCATCCCCCTGCTTCAGACAAGCAACCTCATTCTTTCATCACAGCAGGTGATGTTTTCTAGCCCTCTAATCATAGAACAGTTTAGGTTGGAAGGGATCTCAAAGCTCATCCAGTTCCAACCCCCTGCCATAGGCAGGGACACCTCCCACTAGAACAGGTCACTCAAGGCCTCATCCAGCCTGGCCTTGAACACTTCTAGGGAGGGAGCATCCACAACCTTCCTGGGCAACCTGTGCCAGTGTCTCACCACCCTCACTGTAAAGAACTCTTTCCTAACATCTAGTTTGAATCTTTCCTCTTCCAGTTTAAAGCCATTCCTCCTCATCCTATCATTACAAGACCTTGTCAATAGTCCCTCCCCAGCTTCCTTTAGGCCCCCTTCAGATACTGGAAGGCCACTCCAAGGTTTCCTCGAAGCCTTCTCTTCTCCAGGCTGCAGAGCCCCAACTCTTGTAGCCTGTCCTTAGAGCAGAGCTGCTCTAAGGAGCATTTCATGGCCTCTCTGGACTGGCTCCAACAGTTTGATCATTCTCACTTTTTTTCACATCCACCCTCCCAGGCAGTTTTCATTTTTCTTTAAGCTTACTCCCCCAAGTAAAACGCAAAAGCTCTCCCCCCAAAGAGATGCAAAGCTGTAGCCCTGTCCTGTCGTATTCACAAAAACCAGCAGACGTTTGGTGATTCCTGGAGTTTTGTCTTCCTTGCCCCATCAGCTGCAAGGCTGCCCTTTCTTCAGATGGAGCTGCTGATCCTGTTCAGCCTGTGTTTCTCTGTAGATCCCAGGCTCTCTTCTGGCAGACTGCTGCCTTGGCACACACCTCCCTTCTCATCCCTGCATAAACTACTAACTGCATTGACTGCCTCAGGGTAGAAACTGACCGCTTCTACTTCTTCACTGCCTCCAAATAATACCTTGCTCCTGTTCCTAATGAAATGTCTCCTTTTATTTCCCATCAGTGTCTTCAGTTTATCAAAATTAGTTTGGATCCTATCAGGAAGAAAACCCTGTTTGTACAACTCCAAATCCACACTTGATTTATCCTTTCACTGCGACTACAAACCTTTGGCAGCACCTGAGAAAAAGGGTACTCAATAGGTTTTGATCCTACACTACAACAACTTTACTTTGACCATTTTTCTCCTTAGCTTACTTACAAAGATATGTGAAAGAACATTGAACGTCAGCTCATGCTGATTCCTTCCCACCTGTCAGATGTGTCACCATTTTGTAACAGTGATTGGGACTGGATTAAGACACTTTATTCTTGACAAATCCATAATGGATAGTCCATACTTCATTATCTCAAGGATGCCTGCAAAATACTGCATAACTAGTTGGTGTCATGGAAGCAGGGAATTATTGTGGAATTATCAAGTAATGGATAAGGAGACAAAGCCCTCTTCAGCATTATTTGCAGTGTCAATTGTTTAGCTTCTGTGAAATTATTCCTGATCAGCATCAATTAAATAAGAACCCAACCAAGGGTAGGCCTGGTGTTGTACAAGAAAAAAGGTAACAGATAACAGCTTCAGCAAATGCATTCTAGCCTTGACAGGAGGCTGCAGTTTCCACAATATAAACAACACATATGCAGCACTGAGCAAAACGGTTAGAGAAGTCTTGAAAAGTCAATGCCCAAAGAGGTAATTTGATCTCTTTCCATCAGTCACTCATTTAACAGATGTAGTTTTCATTAGTGAGGGGAAAGAAAATCAGAGGTACAGCAAAATCTCCTGGTGGTGGTGGTTCAGCAACAACCTTCCCTCTGCCTCTGTGCTGAACCACAGCCATGACACCCAGTGAGGAACATCGTTTGTTTGTTGCCTTGCGAGCTGAGAGAAGTTAACCCTAGTGCCTTGGGAAAACCACAGTTTGTGTCAATCACATTCACCCCACACAAACCCTCACTGCCATTATGCTGGGGCATTGCAGTCCTGTCACCCTGCACAGTATTGAACAGAACAGAGCAGAACAGAACAGAACAGAATAGAATAGAATAGACCAGGTTGGAAGAGACCTCCAAGGTCATCTAGTCCAACCTAGCACCCAGCCCTAGCCAGTCATCTAGACCATGGCACTAAGTGCCTCATCCAGTCTTCTCTTGAACACCTCCAAGGACGGCGCCTCCACCACCTCCCCGGGAAGCCCATTCCAATGCCAATCACTCTGTCTGTGAAGAACTTCCTCCTAACATTCAGCCTATACTTCCCCCAGCACAACTTGAGACTGTGTCCCCTTGTTCTATTGCTGGTTGCCTGGGAGAAGAGACCAACCCCACCTGGCTACAGCCTCCCTTCAGGTAGTTGTAGACAGCAATGAGGTCAGCCCTGAGCCTCCTCTTCTCCAGGCTAAACAACCCCAGCTCCCTCAGCCTCTCCCTCATAGGGTTGGTGTTCCAGGCCCTTCACCAGCCTCATTGCCCTTCTCTGGACACATTCCAGCACCTCAACATCTCTCTTGAATTGAGGAGCCCAGAACTGGACACAGTTGCAGCACAGCACTGGGCTGTAGACACGTCCCTTTCAAAAAAGAGTTGTATTTTAATGTCAGATGAAGAGGTTACCTAATATGAAACTTCAGCACAGAACCATGCTGCTCACCTGCTCAGAGTAAAGATGCACAGTTCAGCAGTAAGAAAGCACGAAGTTCAGAGGTTAGGCTGAGTTTCACTTTCTGTTACACAGATGAAAATACACATACTTTAGCACATAGGGACACTTCATTTCTAGCTGCTCAGTAGCCTTGTTTCCAGTCAAAAAGTAAATAAATTGTAAATGCAAGCCAAAGGGAAAAAAATTAATCAAATGCACCAATGGAGGGGGAAAGAAAAAGGAGTGTTGTTGTGTTTTGTTTCTTCCAAGTTACATGAAACATGGTAACCAGCAGCTGCACACCATGAGATTAAAATACATATGAATTGGTGAAAGCATGTATTGAAAACTTCATTTTGCAGAGCTCCACTGGGGCTAAAAGTCCTAGTTCAGTGACAGATACTATTACAATTTGTAATGCTTCTGGCATGGAAGCAGCTGTCACGTCACCCACCAGGGTTGCGGCAGGGTGGACAAACAAGAGCAGAAGACACACGAAAGCAGGACAGACGGCAGCATTTCCAAGAATTAGCAATGACAAGGGAAATGAAAATGACTTGTAAGGTCTAACTGGAATGTCTTTAGTCACTTGGAAAGGATATCAACAAGCCTTCCTCAAAAGCACTCTTATCAACCTTTTCCTCAGGAATTAGAGTGCAACATAATTTACTCAGCACGTAAGCATATTGCTTTTTCATTCCGCAAGCAAGTGGCACAATGTTTGCAAGTATTAACACCACCCCACAAGCTCTTGTTTGAGTCATGGAAGAGAGCAAAGCTGGGGAGCAGCAAGTAGTTGGCTGCTGCTCCTGCCCAGCTCCCCAGGACACTCTTGCCACAGTCCTCAGCCACAGGCCATCCATGGTTGAAACCTTGCCATACAAGCTCCCTGCCCTGCTAACACTCAGGATCATAAGACTAGGACTTACTAGCAAGAAGCTACAGGAATATGACTGAAAGGCTGACTTAAGGGACTACCATTCTGTGACTCCGTCACAGGGAAGGGATATATCACAAATAAGATACTTGGATTTCATTTGTGCTTCTTCAGAAAGCAGACAAAAGAAATGTTTAAGATGCAGTCATGTACCTACTAACTACACACTGTCCCTTACACCCAAGAGAAATCTACCTGTCAGCCACCACGACAGCAACAGAGGGCAAAATGACTCACAGAGGGCAAAAGCTGCTTCTTCCAATGCAGTAAGATGTTCCAACTACAGCCCACATATTGATCAGCTTCTCTACAAGACAGCGAGGTCCAGAGGTTATGCCTATTGGGAAAGATATTCTCAAGGCAATCAGAGAAACCATTCAAGACAATGAATCTAGATCCAGTCAGGGCAAGTTCTAGCTCTCATGGACAGCAAAAGCTGCTGATTTTTCTCAGTCCTGTTCAGTGCACTTGGGGATTGATCTTACCAATCAGTTACCCGGTAGGACAGGCTCAAGCACCAGAAATGCTCTGCCTGTAGCATGCATTTGCTGTTGACTCTCCCAGCTCAGGCTGTTTGTCTTTTTTTTTTCCCTCCAGTGTTTTGCATGGACTGCCAACATCATAGCCTCAGTAAGGTCATGTGAATGGGTAAAAGAGGAAAAAAAAATCTCACCTTGTAAGATTCATAACACCTTCACAAGCTTGACCAAGACAGTGATCCACATAGTGACCATTGCACTGGGACTTGTCTATGGCTAACTGCCAAAAGACAAAAAAGACAGTCAAAGAATCAGAAACAGGCCCTGACCAACCTGATCTGATGCTGTGGTTTGCTCTTCTTTTAGCTAGTGGTTAAATTAAAATTATTCCTTCCAATATAGTTACTCAAATCTATTCTTCCAATAACTCCTCACTACACCTGACCATTTCTAGCTATTCCATATGAGCTGTCTGTCCATCGCAGAGACTTAATGAAGATTATCACTCTTTTCTAACCTCATCCTGAGCTACCACCTCACCACAGGGTCAATTCTCACCTTTATTGATCTTGTTGCAGCTAATAGGAATTCTGACAGTATTTGTGATGAGATGAACTAGAAGCATAGACTATGGAGATCCCACACCACAGTAGTTATTGGAAGAACCATGTTGTCCCTTTGCACAGTGCCAAACAGACCCTTCTGACAGAAGAACAGGTTCTTTTGCATATTAAAGAAAACTAAGAGGATATACTGGAGGAAGAAATGCCTCCTTTAGTAGCTCTCTCTCTTCTCACTGTCAGACAAAGGAATGACAAAAAGACATGCTCATGGTCCAGACTCAAAAAAACCTCTCAGAAACCAGTCTAGCGAAGGTCAGAGCACAAAGTGCTTCTACCAAAACTAACATGTGCTGCAACAGTAGCATATTTCCTGCTACAGAACACTGAAACAAGAGCCATGCAGCTTGATTTGTCATGCAATGATTGTTCGATGCAGATGTGCTCTTAAAAGAATCAGGAATATTAAAAGCTAATTAAGACACTTCAAAATACCAATTTAAAACATAACTATAAAAATACTTAGTTTAACTCTTTATCCAGTTTGATGGTTTACAGGAGAAATTTGTACACTCCACTGAGATGGCAAGTGGCAACAGGCTGAGGGTCTGAACTGCTCTCTCTCCAGTAGATGAGATCAGACTAACTGCATCAGATACACAGCCACTTGGAAAAGGAACCCCCTCTCCAAGGAGTCAGCATAAGCAAATGCCTACACAAAAATAAGAGTAAGACAAGCTTGTATGATTCTTCTCCCTAAGACTGTCCCACCTTTTCCCTGGTTTCAGCTCAGACTCATCCAGAAGTGGGTATTTATGACAATTATGAGGGTTTATCTTTTCACAGTAACATGATTCTTTCTTCCTACTAATCATTCAGCTTCCCTTAAACTTTTGGTTCCCATAACATAGTGTGGTAAAGATTTAGCTCTTCGGACCAGCCACTTGTTTAGAGAACCCCATGTGCTTTTTTGGTCTGATTCTGGGTTGGTCACCTTTGTCTGATGCTTCAGCTCTCACATCAGCCAAGTTCTGTCCCTGTCCACCCTCCCTATGATTTTGTAAACTTCTGTCTTATCCACCCTTACACATCTCTTCTCTAATGCAACACCTTCCTGTAAAAAAGTTTACCACACCTTGGATCACCCTTGTTGCCATTTTTGGAACAATTTTCAACTCTATCAAAAACCTGAGAAGGTCAGAACTGTACAGAAAATTCAAGGAGATGTACTAAAAAAAGTATCCAGTGGCACAATGTTCTATTTCATTCCTCATCACCTTAAAAACTCCTAACATTTGATATGCCGGATTTTAACAATAACAGAGTACTGACTACCACCACTGGTTTCAGGTATTTGACATAACCTCAGATCAAGCTTCCAAATTACATTGCCCAATTCCCTCAGCTCTTACCTGGGCTATTATTTTACTGTCCCTGGGGGTGTTCAAGAAAAGACTGGATGAGACACTTACTGCCATGGTCTAGTTGGCTGGATAGGGCTGGGTGCTAGGTTGGACTGGATGATCTTGGAGGTCTCTTCCAACCTGGTTGATTCTGTGATATGATTCTATGTGGTGTCATAATGGTTTGGTTCTCATGTGTACCTCTTAACATTCACCTGTACTGTATTTCATGTGTAATTTTTTCCTCTGTCACTCAGTCTTATGAGGTTCTTCTACACATCTTCACAGCTGATCCCACTCCTTAGTAATTTCAATAGCCATCAGCAAATTCTGGCAGCACACAGCTGACCCCCTTTTCTAGGTCATATATAAATATGCTGAACTGCCAAGGCTCCCATGAGCTTCTCTGGTGAACTTCTTCCACTGCAAGAACTACATTTTCTCTTGCTCTGATTTATTCTGATTTCTGACTTGAAACCCATGTAAAGATTTCCCCCACTGGGGGATGGCCAAAAGTGGCACTCTGGGAGGCAGCAAGCAAACATTCCTTACTCTATGCTAAGCTTGTTCAGCTGAGCTCTGTCTCTCTTGCATGTTACATCTGAAACCACACGTCTGAATTTCCACAACTACAGCAGTAACGTTTCTGTCACGCAGACAGGAGATGCACACATACACTGCCTGTTTGCCTACACCCATTCCTCACATACCAAGTGCCTACTAAATTGCAAAAGGGTCTACAAATACACCAGTGTGGTTTTAGCAAGACGCTGTTCTAGTTTCCAGGCGAAATGGTCTTGTGTGCAAGACTGCTGCAGGGAGGCTTCCTGCTTAAATCCAACTGCCTGGCATCAAGTGCTACACAGGTGATTGAAATCCAAGAAAAAAAGGCATCACTTCAGTCAGCCGTTTTCATTTACTGCAGAGTAGTTCTGGTGTGACCACATCTTTCCCCCAACCCCAGTACTCTTCCCTTATTTACTGCACCAAACAGCTGGATTTCATGAACTTCAGTTATTCAGTATTTTGGTTTTCCCTTTATTTTCTTCCATGAGGCACAATTCAATCCCTGCACTGGAGAAAGAATTAGCTTTGCAAGGCTGTCACCCCTATCAGTCTGAGTGTGTCAGAAGCATTCGGATGTCAAATGGGGGAAAATCTCTGCAAACCCTGCCAGAGTTTAGACACGCAGCTGATCATTGCCACTTGAAAAGAAGCACAACTGAGAGACAGACCTAGTTTGCTTCTTTTATCTGCAGCACAGGGAAGATGGGACATTTTATTCAAGGCTTTCCCCTGTGGTTCCTCACAGCAGAGAAAGAGTACAATATAATAAGCTGGGTTGCCATTATGAGCTTAGAAGTAAAGGCTGCTTTGGTGGACAGTGCTTTGGGTCCTCTATCTATGACCTAAAACACAACATATTTTAGGTCATAGAGATAAAAAAATTTCTTAAGCTAAAAGTCATAGAATCACAGAATGGCTTCAGTGCAGTGACTCCTCTCACTAGACCAGGTTGCTCAAAGCCTCACCCAGCCTGATCTTAAAACACTTCCAGGGATGAGGCATTTACAACTTCTCTGTGCAACCTCAGTGTCTCACCATGCTCATAGTAAAGAACTTCTTTGCAACATTTAATCTAAATCTACCCTGCTCTAGTTTAAAACCATTGCCCCTTGTCCTGTCAAAAGTCACTGGAAATTTGGCCAGAATAGACACAGCAACATTTTCCACATCAGTATCACAGCACCAAGGAGGTGCTGGTTGAGAGACAGTCCATCCCCCACTTGCAGCAGGGCTATCAACAAAGCTACATTTAGGTACCTTGCAGCTTTGCCTAGCTGTCTCCAGAATCTCCAGAATAATGTTGTTTCCCACACATCATTCTTGGTTTTCCTCAGATCCAACCTGCACACCTCATGGTGTAGTCTGTGGACATTGTCTCTTGATATACTGCCTGGCACTACTGGAGGCGATTTGGATCCTTCATCAGGTCAGTATCTGAGAGGGGCATAAAATAAAACAGGGAAGGGACTTCTTACAAGGGCTTGTAGTGATAGGGCAAGAAAATTGGACTGAAGCTTCAAAAGGGTAGATTCAGACAGGATATTAGGAAGAACTTTCCAGTGAGGGTGGTGAGATGCTGGAACACACTGCCCAGAGAGGTTGTTCCCTCCCTGGAGATGTTCAAGGCCAGGTTGGATGAGGCCTTGAGCAACCTGGTCTAGTGGGAGATGTCCCTGGCCATGGCAGGGGGTTGAAATTATATGATCTTTAAGGTCCCTTCCAACTCAAATCATTCTGTGAATCTAAGTGTTTTTCAGATACTTTATCACCTCAGCCTTTACTATGCCAACCATCACCAGGCTGCCTCTGCCATCTGTCAGCAGACCCACATTTGCCCTGAATTTCATTTAGCAGCTAGCATACCTGCAGGGTTCTTCCTTACTACCCATAATGTCTGTCTAAAATCTTTGCTCCAGTTGGGCTGTGTCTTCTTGATTCTGTCCTTAGGCACAAGTGATGCTTTTATACTTCTCTATTGTCTGTCCCCACTTCCACCTCCTGTGTGCTTCTAGTCTTGTCCCAGTTGGCTTGAAACGTTGTTTTACAAAGACATTCAGCCCGAGGCAGACAGCTGGTACAGAAAATTACAGCCCAGTCATAGCTTCTTAGACTCATAAGTAACTGAAATGAGAATCTTATAATGAGCAGGGACATGAAATTGTAATAATTAGTAACTCTAGACCTCTCATCTGTAATTATTTACTGCCACCTTTTACAGCCAACACTTACTATTGCTCTGGCCAGAGGCATGTAACCCTTTTAAGTAACTCTGAATTGTGCTTATGCTGCCCCAGTAAACACAGCACTGATCTAGCCCAGCAAAGGACTGCGCACGGACTCTGTTGAATGCTATTTTATTATCTTTCACTGTCTGCAGCCCTAGGAAGTTTTACTTTATTTCCACGTGTTTACTCTTCTTTTTCCCCATTCACACCTCATTTTATGCTCACTAGCCCTTGCTGGGTTTTTTATTTGGACTTTTATTATACCTAATATCAGTTGTCTGTAGTCTGTTCCACTTCTTCACATCTGACCTCAAGCTGTTCCCAGCGTTTTAAGCACCCTCTCCATTTCTTCTCCTCTCCCTCACACACATTTAGCTTCTGCAGATCAGCTGTTAAGTTGAATAGAATCATAGAATCAACCAGGTTGGAAGAGATCTCCAAGATCATCCAGTCCAACCTATCACCCAGCCCTATCCAGTCAACTAGACCATGGCACTAAGTGCCTCATCCAGTCTTTTCTTGAACACCTCCAGGGACGGTGACTTCACCACCTCTCTGGGCAGCCCATTCCAATGGCAAATCACTCTCTCTGTGAAGAACTTCCTAACACATATTGCTCTCCTGTATCTCTCTCACATACAATCAGTTCCTATCTTCATCCTTCCACTCAGACACACTTCTACTCAGACACAGCTCTTCTGGCTTTACACAAGCTCTCATCTCTGCTCATTTTATTCCAGCGCAATGCAGTAAGAGATCAGGCTCAAGTGCAGCGCTGCCTTCAGGCATGTTCACTCTCTTGCCTTCTGCACAAACCTCATCCCCACAGCCAGCAGCTGTCCTGAGCAGCCTGTATTGGGAAATCCATCCCCACATGCAGACATGTTCTCAGTCCGCTGACAGAACCACCAGTCATTTGGGGCTTGACCCATGACTTTGGTGCATACAGGAGATGCTCTTAGAGCTGCGCCTGGATCCACGCCTGAGCTGGTTATTGGGGGTGGGGGGGTGTGTTTGAGTTAGTTGGTTGGTTTGGGGTTCTCATTTGGGGTTTTTTTGTTGCTGTTCTGTTATATTTCACTAGGGGTATAGTTGGTTGTTCTCAGCAGGGACTCAATATTACTGTTTTACCTGCTACAAAAGTTGTCAGCCTTTCACAGAGGATTGAGGTGAATAAGTCCTATCTACTCCTCCCAGGCAGCTGCTGTAAAGCCACACAGACATCTGCCCCTTGCTGTTTCTGGATGCCACCAGCAACAGCAGCAGAGACAATTGCACAGAGCTCCTGTGGCAGAAGCCAGAGAGAATAATAAATCCAGCAAACTTGGAGACAAAGCTCCTGTCTTGTACTTTGTGTGATCCTGACCATGTTGATGGGTTACTTTGCAATCCTTAATGAGAGCAACATTTTCATGTATCTACTTAGCATCCCACTGGCCTGTGAGAAAATACACAGAACACCATGAATATTGATAAAATAAACAGGACTTTGGAATAAGGAATTAAGAAATCTGTCAGGGAATGTTTTCTATTTTCTTTGCTCGGGGGAAGTGTGATTGCTATCCATCCACTTTGGCAACATTCACCCACACAGAAGGGAAAATAGAGGGAAGCTGGCATAGCAAAAGCTCCAGCTCAGGTCTACAAAGACATACCACAGCGAGATTTGTCCACAGCAGATGCATCTTTAGAAAGGAAAATGCCTGGTTCTCGTGGTGGCTAACAAAAAGATAAATCCAGTAGCTGCTGAGCAGCTGAGTCTACAGGATTGTCATTCTAACAGCATTGCCCATTGAACTGATCAGTCAGCCCCACAGAAATCCAGATCACCAGATGGTCTTCTGTCGCTGTGCAGACCACTCAGTACAAGGCAAACGGCCTTTGCATACTTGTCTTCTGAAGTGTTACCTAACTTGGTGTTGAGGAGGCAGGGAATTAATGTAGCAGAGTCAGGAATAAATATAGAAATAGAATTGGTTTACTTTCCTGAACCCCCCCCGCCCCAAAGCTATATACAGAAACTAGTTTAATTAGCAGGCTCACTTAATTGAGAATATCTTACAAAGGATACTACAGATAAATTTAGCTATTTTAGAAGTCAGGAGATGGAAAAGGCTCAGCTATAAACACAGCTTTCCCCACTATTAATCAGGCTGAGCAGAAAATTTACTCACAGGTGAGCCAGGCTGTCTGAGAGAAAGGGCGTCCCAGCTGCTTGTCAGCTCACTCTTTCAAAAGACTTCCGAGGGTCGTTAGGCCTATTAAGCTTGCACAAAGGGTGCTTATGGTGGGGAGCTGTCCAAAGCAGGGACAGTCCAGTCCCTCAGGAGCTTGTCCTTCACAGCGCCAGGGGACTCTCTGCAGGAACTATCCGGACGGGGGAGAACACGAAGGCAGGCAGCACCCCAATAGAATCATAGAATCGACCAGGTTGGAAGAGACCTCCAAGATCATCCAGTCCAACCTAGCACCCAGCCCTAGCCAGTCAACTAGACCATGGCACTAAGTGCCTCATACAGGATTTGCTTGAACACCCCCAGGGACGGTGACTCCACCACCTCCCTGGGCAGCCCATTCCAATGCCAATCACTCTCTCTGGGAAGAACTTCCTCCTAACATCCAGCCTAGACCTCCCCTGGCACAACTT